>JBBPBX010106877.1:0-11378 GCA_038048925.1 Garcialebias charrua
GTGTGGTAATGTGTGAGAAAGTTTTAGTGTTAAGGCAGTTCAAATGGGAGGGGGGGCAGAGCAGGCAGAGTGTTTAGCATCCTGACTGCCTGATGAACAGAGCTGTCTCTCAGTCTGCTGGTTCGAGCCTGGAGACTCCTCAGTCTCCTCCCTGATGGCAGCAGTCTGAAGCGGCTGTGTAGTGGGTGTGTGGGATCACCTGCCATGCGGTGGGCTTTCCGAGTGAGGCGTTTGCTGTGTAAGTCCTGCAGTGAGGGGAAGGAGGTGCCGACTATCTTCTCAGCTGCTCTCACAATGCGCTGGAGGCTCTTGCGGCAGGATGCAGTACATGCACCAAACCACACAGTGATGCAGCTGGTCAGGACACTTTCTATGGCACCTCTGTAGAAGGTGCTCATGATGGGGGTTGAAGCTCCAGCCCTTTTCAGCTTGCGGAGAAAGTAGAGACGCTGGTGAGCCTTCTTTGCCAGTGCTGCAGTGTTCCTGCTCCAGGACAGGTCCTTTGAGACGTGCACTCCCAGGAACTTGGTGCTGTCTACTCTCTCCACTGCGGTGCTGTTGATGGTCAGAGGGGCATGTTGGGCATCCTTCTTCCTGAAGTCCACAACAATCTCCTTTGTCTTCTCCACGTTGAGAGTGAGATTGTTGTGTCCGCACCACAAGGCCAGGCGGCTCACCTCGTTCCTGTAGTCCGTCTCATCGTTGTTGCTGATGAGACCCACCACTGTTGTGTCGTCCGCAAACTTGATGAAGTGGTTGGAGCTGTATGATGGTGTGCAGTCGTGTGTTAGCAGGGTGAATAGAAGGGGGCTCAGCACACATCCTTGTGGGGCCCCTGTGTTCAATGTGATGGTGCTAGATGTGTTACTCCCGACTCGTACTGTCTGTGGTCTCCCGGTCAGGAAGTCTAGCAGCCAGTTACACATTGAGGTATTCAGCCCCAGACTGTCCAGTTTAAGGATGAGCTGTTGGGGGATGATGGTGTTGAATGCCGAGCTGAAGTCGATGAACAACATTCTAACATAGGAGTCCTTCGTGTCCAGATGTGTGAGAGCTGTGTGAAGGGCAGAGGAGATGGCATCGTCGGTTGAGCGATTAGGTCGGTATGCAAATTGGAAGGGATCCAGGGAGTCAGGGAGGACAGATGTGATGCTTTTCATGACTAGCCGTTCAATCCATTCGATCCATTCTTGGTAGACCGTCAAAAGGTAAAGAGTCGCTGATTGTTTACACACCGGACATACGGTACGTCCAGCTGGAGATCGCACGGGGAACGTGTCATGTTCTGGTTATAAACATTCAAGATAGTTCACCCCTTCTTTTCCACCTTTCCTCCTTCTTATGCTAAAAACTTCCCTTTAAACTTTATATCTGTTGTCAGCAACAAACTAAGTTAAGAGTACCTGCAGAAGAAGTAATGTCATCTTTTACTTGTCTGTTGTTCAAAATTTAAATCTGTCGTTAAGGTATAGGAAATTCGATCGATCCAAACATGTACAAATGTGTGGTGTAATTTAATGATTTGTTAATTAAATGATTTAGTTCATAAATTGACGTTTCATGTCTTTACATCCTCACCTTTAAGGCACAGAATTATTGATATTAAGCTGAAAAAGAGAGAACTCGTTTAATTGATGGTAAGTTTGTCAGGTGAAAACCTGATCGATCAATCTATCATCTGGAATATTGTACGGTCAGCAAAACCGACCGCTGCTATATCCCTACATAATGGTGGCCTCGTACAGTCTCTAAAAAGTTTGATATTTATTATTTCTGTACTTTGAATGTTGGCATAATTCTGTCCAAGTTTTTAGACTCTGAAAAATGATAGTTTTTTTTTGGCTGGGAAAGTGTGTCAAGCTGCAGGAAACTGCTGGTTAATGTCACTTGTAGCTGAGGAATTGTCTTTACTCAACTTTTAAACGTTTGTTGAAGTTTTTGGGTTAAAATTTGATGTTGCTGTGTGGTTCTGCCGGCATGGTTCTGAGTCGTTTGGACTCTTTGCTGACTTGTCACGGATAAAAGCGCATTTACGTTTGACCGCCGTGTCAAAACTGTGCCTATAAGAGCTTCATGGTTCATCTGAAAATTGCTGTCGAGTGGTATCGTTACATTTTAAGCAGGAATAATAGCATTTTGTGTCTGAAGCTGTCGGATCTGGTTCTGACCCGGTCCAGTTGTTAGCTCTGACGTGTTGCTGCAGATACGGTAAAAAGTCCTTCTTGGCGACATTTATTTTGCTATTTTTACTGGGCGCAGCTTGGTAGAACTGTTCTGATGTGAAACGATATGTTCACAGAATTTTTGGGGTGTATTTTAAGCGTTTTATGAGTTGAAAAAGAGTCTAGGTTTGTGAAGTTATGCTGACGCTAACATCTGTTTACGTGCTGTGATTGGTTCAAAGGGATCACGTGAAACACGATGCTGGTCGACAAATTTCAGTTTTGTTCACACAATTCTGACAGATTATCGGGCTCGTTTCGTTTCTTTGCATGCAATATCGTCAGAAACTGTTTAAACGCGGTGTTTTGAGATATTTACAAGTATTTTAGACCGAGTAAAGAGTCAGTTCGTACGAAATTCCAACGGTACGTCAAAGTCCGTGAAGGCATCACGTCCGACACGTCATCGGAAGTGACGTGACTCCGAAAGAGAAAAAAAAGGAAAAAGATCTTTTTTTTTTAATATCTAAAAGTTCACAGAACTTGTTCTAAACATTTTAAACAAATCCATTCGTTTCCTAAATGAACGTTTGTTTAGGCGATTGTCACATCCAGGCTAGAACTCATCCCAAAAGTTGACGTTTAACCGATTTAGTTAGAAGCTACGGCTAAATGCTAAAAGGTAGTCAACGTGGCCTTAGAGCCAACAGCGCCTCTATACGGCCGGAATGAGTAATTACAGTCACATTGTGGTAAATGTAAGCTTTGAAAACCTGCAATCTGCTGGTTTAAAAGAATGAGAACAGGAAACATTTACACAGAATAGATGCTAAAACCTGCATGTATTTTAAAAACATCTGTTAAAGTTATTCTGTGCACTCCAGTTTATTTTAAATAAAAAAATATTTAAAATAACAAACAAGAAATCCTATTTTCACTCCTGATAACTGTCAAAATACAGCAACAAAACTGTTTCACTGAAACTAAAAAACATTCTTTTAAGGCATGATGGAGCAGCTTCCTGGGAACATTTTAGTGTGAATATTGCATGTATTTCAAATCTTTTAAAAAGCGTTTGAGTAAGTAAAACAGAAATCATGCTTGAATTAGTTAGTAACTGTTGTTAAAAAAATAAGTTCTAGTTAAAGTTAACACTGCTTGCATTTAACTTTTTCAAGTTCATTAAGGGTAAAGCCTGAAAGGAAGGTACCTATGAATAATGATACTTATTACACAGTGAAACACTTAAACCAGAAAGCTGGTTAGTTTGATTGACTCACAGTTAAACTGAAAGAAAAGATTTATTTGCACACATTAACTTCAGAACCCTCTTATTGATTTTTCACAAAAATCAAAACAACGATGGAAGTTCAAAAAGTTGCGCGTCCAAGGTTTAGGAAGTATGAGCATCTTGTTGTCTCATACAACAATGGGTGCCAGCTGGAACCCCCAAGCCAAAAACATGCTCCCCCTGCACCTCGCACAGAGAGAGAATCTGTCTCAAAGCATGGTGACTACTCAGCTGCTCTTAATGTCTTGCAGAAAAAAGGTGAACATCCTTTGATGTATTTTGACAGTATTTTCAAGGCATATTCCGGTGACATAAAGGAACCGGGCCTGGAAGAACAGGTACTTTTCAGGGTTGCTTTCAGCAAAAATCTCCTCCCTGAGATAAGATCTGAGCTGTGCACCATGGGTTTGTATAAAAAGCAAACCATGGAAGAAATAAAACAATGCGCCCTAAATGTTTTCGAGGCTCACCTGCAAAGCAAGACACCCTTACAGGTGTCCCCAGGTGAGTTGGAAGAAACTCCCGCTAAGCATGGTGGATGCCTAGCTGCAAAGCACATCTTGCAAGAGAAAGATGAACACCCATTACTGTTCTGTGATAGAATTAAAAAAGCATATTTTGGTGACCGAAATGAACCAGACATGCAGGAAGATGAAAATTTAAAACTTCTTTTCAGCTTCAATCTCCACCCCACGCTGAGAAAAGTTCTACACCTCACGTGTTATTACAAAAACACCATCGATGAAATAAAAGAGTGCGCTATAAATGTTTTTGAAGCTCACACGCAAAGCAAAACACCCTCAGAGGTGTGCCCAGGTCAAATGGTCAAACCCCAGTTGCTGAAAATAGAAGAGGTTCCCTCTCCTACGGAAAGCGAGGATAAACAAGATTTTCAAACTAACAAACAACGAAACGTTGGTGCCAACTGGAACAGTGACTCAAAGTGGGTTAAACGGAGCGCTGCTCATGTAGCTACTCAGATAGATAAATCTGAGACAGGCACAATACCACAAAAGGGAGATGTCCACTCTACGAAAAACCCAAAGAGGTTTGTTCAGAGCCAAGGACCTGCTCCTCCTCTTGCACCTCGAATGCAACAGTTCGAGATATGCAAAGCGTCACAAATGCTCCAGAAACAAGGTACAACACCTCTGCGCTCAGAAGAGACAGAGGAAGTAAGTTGTTTGTTAGAAGATTTGAATGTTACAGTGGTTGACCAACCTGATACAATGAGTGGCATTATCATTGATAATAACACAAACATCATTGTCCAACCTGGTGGAGCGATGTACAGCACTGTCTTTCACAAAAACTCAGAGCACACAGCTTTCAACAATAATAACATTGAGGACAATAACAACAACATTGCCAAAGAAGCTGACAGCGAACAAAATGCTGACAGTCAACAAGATCCTGAAGGTCATGACACGGTCTGTCTAACAGATGGTACCGCAGAAGGCACGGATGACTCCTCAACCGAGAACACTAGCCCGGTAAGTGAACCTTCAAAAACAGGTGAGGCAGAAGGGACCTAACAGTTGGACCCAACCCTGGCCCAACAAGAGAACCTTCTCTGCGAGCTGGAACAATCTGCACTCACTGAACACTACCTACCACAGGTAGATGAAGGTGTGGAGATCCACGGACCCCACACCGAAGACGCTGTACTGTCCTCTGGGACAGATAAATCGGCAATCAGCCAAGCTTTTGACGAAACCTTGGTTCAAGAGCATTTGAGTCTAGAACTAATCAGAAATGACAGTTTATACAGACTCAAAGAGCCCCTCTTCAATCAAGAAGTGGGAAAACACACAACGACAGTGACCCGTCGCGGTCTGAACAATCAGACACACCTGCGACTGCACCGACAGTTGTGACACATCTGAATTACACAGAAAGAGGTAAACGTAAGAAGAAACGTTGGCCGAAACCTAAACGGTTCCTGTGTACTGTCTACTCTCAGCTGCGAAAACAGCTTAAACTAAACAACGGCATCCTAACTTGTGCCCATGGACGGACGTCCTCACCTGTGTTCGTGGTCCCCCATGACCTCAGGGGGGTGATGTTAGGTCATGCCCAAGACAAAGACAAAGATTTCAATAACCCCACAAACGACAAAGATCTCGCAAACTCACAGACTTCATGGGAAATTAAGGTCGTCCAAGCACAGGATAGTAAATAATCTAAACAGTTTAAACTATATTAGTTGCTAAAAGAAACCGTTCCAACTAGAACTTAGAAACGCTAAGTCTAAAACCCACAACAAAAAACTAACCTTAACAACCATTTAAATCTGCAGGATTTAATTGACATCGGTAAAGCTAAGACCTGTTTTTCTTGTGTGATACACGTTGGAATCTGACGACCAGAGTGAGTTGAAGCAGTAAAACGTTGTTTTCTAGTTGCTTAATTGCTACTTTTGTTGTTATTGAAGCTTGATATTGTTTTCTGAACACTCCCAGCCAAAAGAGGTTTTTATTAATGATAAGTTAAAGACTTAAATGGATTTAACTATGCCAACATGCAGTTTCATTTTGTTAAACCTCAGTCAATGAAGAGTCAATGTAGTTTAAAGCTACTTTAGGTACCATAAACTACACTGGTCTCACAATTTCTGAATTTGAACCGATTCGATCGATTCTATTCTAGATTATCTATTCATTTTTGATGAGTCTCGCCATAGACTTCTAAAATTTATAGGGAATACCAAATCCTACGTCGTCGTCTTAAAGGACAACAGACATTTAGACCAAACTATATTATCTTTTCTATTTTAGTTTAACTTTAACACTAATTTGACTAAGGCTGCGCTTTTTTGCGCAAGGGAACTTGGCTTCCAAATCCCCCGGTCCCTTTCAGTGGGCTATATAATGTCGATTCACATGCTAATGACCCTGCTAATGACCCATTAATTCTACACCTACACCCCCCCACCCCCTACCCCTCAGTCCAAAATCCTTGGACCCAGTGCAAGCCTTGTATAACACATAAGCATTTATCGCTGCCAGGTCAAGCATGTTGTAGAACACGGCAATGGGCCGCACCGTATATAAATGTGCAATCTGGTCCATTATACCGGTATGTCAGTTGACCTCAGGTCATGTGACCTGTGTTGGTCCGTCAGTTTACCTCAGGTCATGTGACCTGAGTTGGTCCGTCAGTTGACTTCATGTCGTGTGACCTGTGTTGTTTTGTCAGTTGACCTCAGGTCATGTGACCAGTGTTGGTCCGTCACTTGACCTCAGGTCATGTGACCTGTGTCGGTCCGTCAGTTGACCTCAGGTCATATGACCTATGTCGGTCCATCAGTTGACCTCAGGTCATGTGACCAGTGTTGGTCCGTCACTTGACCTCAGGTCATGTGACCTGTGTCGGTCCGTCAGTTGACCTCAGGTCATGTGACCTATGTCGGTCCATCAGTTGACCTCAGGTCATGTGACCAGTGTCGGTCCGTCAGTTGACTTCATGTCGTGTGACCTGTGTCATTTTGTCAGTTGACCTCAGGTCATGTGACCTGTGTTGGTCCGTCACTTGACTTCAGGTCATGTGACCTGTGTCGGTCCGTCAGTTGACCTCATGTCATGTGACCTGTCTGTCAGTTGACTTAATGTCGTGTGACCTATGTTGGTCTGTCACTTGACCTCAGGTCATGTGACCTGTGTTGGTCCGTTAGTTGACCTCATGTCATGTGACCTGTGTCGGTCCGTCAGTTGACCTTAGGTCATGTGACCTGTGTCGATCCATCAGTTGATCTCAGGTCATGTGACCTGTGTCGGTCCGTCAGTTGACCTCATGTCGTGTGACGAGTGTCGGTCCGTCAGTTGACTTCATGTCATGTGACCTGTGTCATTTTGTCAGTTGACCTCAGGTCATGTGACCAATGTTGGTCCGTCACTTGACTTCAGGTCATGTGACCTGTGTCGGTCCATCAGTTGACCTCATGTCATGTGACCTGTCTGTCAGTTGACTTCATGTCGTGTGACCTGTGTTGGTCCGTCACTTGACCTCAGGTCATGTGACCGGTGTTGGTCCGTTAGTTGACCTCACGACATGTGACCTGTGTTGGTCCGTCAGTTGACCTCATGCCATGTGACCTATGTCGGTACGTCAATTGACCTCATGTTGTGTGACCTATGTCGTTTTGTCAGTTGACCTCAGGTCATGTGATCTGTGTTGGTCTGTCAGTTGACTTCATGTCATGTGACCTGTGTCGGTCCGTCAGTAGACCTCAGGTCATGTGACCTGTGTCGTTGTGTCAGTTGACCTTAGGTCATGTGACCTGTGTTGGTACGTCAGTTGACCTCATGCTGTGTGACCAGTGTCGTTGTGTCAGTTGACCTCAGGTCATGTGACCTGTGTCGGTCTGTCAGTTGACTTCATCTCATGTGACCTGTGTCGTTTTGTCAGTTGACCTCAGGTCATGTGACCTGTGTTGGTCCGTCACTTTACCTCAGGTCATGTGACCTATGTCGGTCCATCAGTTGACCTCATGCCATGTGACCTATGTCGGTACGTCAATTGACATCAAGTTGTGTGACCTGTGTCGTTTTGTCAGTTGACCTCAGGTCATGTGACCTGTGTTGGTCCGTCAGTTGACTTCATGTCATGTGACCTGTGTCGTGTCAGTTGACCTCAGGTCATGTGACCTGTGTTGGTCCATCACATGACCTCAGGTCATGTGACCTGTGTCGGTCCGTCACTTGACTTCAGGTCATGTGACCTGTGTCGGTCCGTCAGTTGACCTCATGTCATGTGACCTGTCTGTCAGTTGACTTCATGTCGTGTGACCTGTGTTGGTCCGTCACTTGACCTCAGGTCATGTGACCTGTGTTGGTCCGTTAGTTGACCTCAGGTCATGTGACCTATGTCGGTACGTCAATTGACATCAAGTTGTGTGACCTGTGTCGTTTTGTCAGTTGACCTCAGGTCATGTGACCTGTGTTGGTCCGTCAGTTGACTTCATGTCATGTGACCTGTGTCGTGTCAGTTGACCTCAGGTCATGTGACCTGTGTTGGTCCATCACATGACCTCAGGTCATGTGACCTGTGTCGGTCCGTCACTTGACTTCAGGTCATGTGACCTGTGTCGGTCCGTCAGTTGACCTCATGTCATGTGACCTGTCTGTCAGTTGACTTCATGTCGTGTGACCTGTGTTGGTCGTCACTTGACCTCAGGTCATGTGACCTGTGTTGGTCCGTTAGTTGACCTCAGGTCATGTGACCTATGTCGGTCCGTCAGTTGACTTCATGTCATGTGACCTGTGTCGGTCCGTCAGGTGACGGACAACAATAGGTCAAGCATGTTGTAGAACACAGCAATGGGCCACCTGCATGTGTCAGAACGCACCGTATATACATGTGCCAAGGACAAGGAGAGAGACAGTACTTGTAAGCAAAATAATTTATTTGACAGAACATCAGGGTTATAGGATAATCAGCACAGCAGAATAAGACAATTGTATGCATAAACTTGTTCTGGAGCAGACAAAGCTTTCCGTTCAGTGGATGTCCCAAAATGTTCAACTGTGAGATAACTTCAGGGTCTGTTATGTGTGAATTGGTCAGGGCCTCTCTAAGGGGGGAAGTGCAACTTACTTACCTGGTGGAAACATTGGAATGCAGTCTGGTGTGGTGGGGGTGTCTGAGTTGTGAGCACGCATATTTATAACAAAAGGCAGTTAATGGCCTACTAATGGTTGAAGAGAAGGAGGGGGTTTGTCCTCAGGATCTTGAAAATTCAGTCATCCTAGTGTTAAGCTAAGTTATGAATGGAGGAATAGTTTGGAAGAAGAGGCCTTCGTTACAGAAGCCCTCCTGAACAGTCTATAGACGTAGATCCCTATATTTAACTTTTGATGCATGATCCACCCCTTAATTGGTACTTATAGCTGATCTAACCCATGATAGCTTACACCAGGTGCATATAGGTAAGGCTAATGCAAAATCCCGATCATAAGTCCACCTAAAACCATATAATTGCATGACACATAGAACCAGAGTGGCACGGACTGGAAACCAACCAGCCTTCAACCTTCGATGTGGGGACCTGCTACTCCAATGCTGGTCTTCAACCTTCATCCAAGGGTCGCCTCCTCTGCGTCAATCGAGGGATCCCCTCTACATGCTGATTGAAACAATTGTTGCTGATGAAATCAACAACTCTAATCGTTATGGAATTACCGCTGTGGAATTACCGCTGTGGATTATAAGACTTTGTTTTCCAAAGGATTAAAAGCTTTCCGCTAAGGGATTACCTACGAACAGTATGGAATTTCCAAAAACTTTATGGAATTATAATTTTTGATTTTTTTTTCCACTTGCTGGATTACATCAAGATCAGAGACATTTGGTGGTATCTTTTCATGTTGGACCTCATCCCCGTGGACAGGCGATGAGTTCCAAAAGGGGGGACTGTAGTGATACAACCTTGAGTTTGAAGCACGTCTCTGATCGTTCTCAGTAATGAACTTTTTGGGAGTTATTCCTGAAGGGACAATAATACTTTTATTACTTTTAATTTGAATCAAACATCATAAATTAAGTCATCCAGAGACTTCTTTTAATTTGTGTTAATTCAAATGTCATCAATGAATAACTTGTGTTATTTGTATAAGCATTAGTGCATTTAATGTTTGATAGTCAAGGACTATTTAATTCAAACTGGACATTTCCTCAAAATGTTGTACATGAAGGATTTCTCCTCTCGAACTTGCATGGGAAGATAAAAGGAACACTTTATCTTTTTCATTTAGTTTGAAAACAGGACAACAAGAGACATTTCGTTTTTGTCCTTAAATAATCAAGATTAATAATATCTGTTTTTGCTATTATCATTAATAGGTCCCATATGTGATGCTTAATGACGTTGTTTTTAATCAAACCAACAGTATTTTGTTAAAGTGTTAAAGCAAAGGAATCAGTTTTATCATAAAATGCTGACATCTGAAACTAACACTTTATCTTTCTGACAAACTAATCTTTTGACCCCCTTTCAACGTGTTGATGTCATCCTCACATCAACTTATGATGCCATTCGGCCAATCAGAAAACAACACATTTTCTGGGTCACGTCTCAGTTAAAACCTTCACATCTTACTTCTCTCTCGAGTAGTTGCTGGAAGAAAGTTGACATGAATTGACTTTCTCTTTGAAGCTGAGAACTTGGACCAAGCGTCAACGGTCCAGTTCAACAGCCGAATTAATAGCAAGACTGCTGTTAACTCACCTGAGCTTCTAAGCTCCGACCACAATGAGTGTTCACATCCAAGAACACTTTTACTCTTGAAACATCAACCAGACTGCCGTTACTTCAGTGGGTCAAAGGCGGACGTGAGAAGCTACAATCTAAACAGACTGACCTCTCCGGACTTCAAGGATCGATCCATTCTTGGTAGACCGTCAAAAGGTAACGAGTCGCTGATTGTTTACACACCGGACATACGGTACGTCCAGCTGGAGATCGCACGGGGAACGTGTCATGTTCTGGTTATAAACATTCAAGATAGTTCACCCCTTCTTTTCCACCTTTCCTCCTTCTTATGCTAAAAACTTCCCTTTAAACTTTATATCTGTTGTCAGCAACAAACTAAGTTAAGAGTACCTGCAGAAGAAGTAATGTCATCTTTTACTTGTCTGTTGTTCAAAATTTAAATCTGTCGTTAAGGTATAGGAAATTCGATCGATCCAAACATGTACAAATGTGTGGTGTAATTTAATGATTTGTTAATTAAATGATTTAGTTCATAAATTGACGTTTCATGTCTTTACATCCTCACCTTTAAGGCACAGAATTATTGATATTAAGCTGAAAAAGAGAGAACTCGTTTAATTGATGGTAAGTTTGTCAGGTGAAAACCTGATCGATCAATCTATCATCTGGAATATTGTACGGTCAGTAAAACTGACCGCTGCGATATCCCTACATA
>JBBPBX010106878.1:0-11378 GCA_038048925.1 Garcialebias charrua
AATAATTCTACTTAATTTTTCTAACTGTAATACACAAACTACATCACCCATAATTCTACTTAATTTTTCTAACTGTGATACACAAACTACATCACAAAATGAATAATTCTACTTAATTTTTCTAACTAATACACAAACTACATCACACTTTTTTCTACTTAATTTTCCCTTTTTTTTCCTACTTAATTTTCCTAACTGTAATACACAAACTAAAAGATGGCACAACATCAAGATGTTCACAAAATGAAAACCTGTAATTCTACTTAATTTTCCTAACTGTAATACACAAAATACATCACAAAAATGAATAATTCTACTTAATTTTCTAACTGTAATACACAAACTTCTTCACAAAATGAATAACTCTACTTAATTTTTCTAACTGTAATACACAAACGTACTAAGCTACATCATAAGTACAACATAATTGTAATACACAAACACGCAAGGTTACATCATATATAGTTTTTGAGCAAGTCCTTTTTGACCTTTTTCTTAAATGTATACATTGATTTTTCATTTTTAACATCACTCTCCAGAGCATTCCACAATCGAACTCCCTGAATTGAGGTAGACCGTCCCTTTAAGCTGGTTCTGAATTGTGGTTTGATGAATATCTCTGTCCCTTTGAGATTGTAATAACTTTGTCTTTTTATAAAATTTCTTTGGATATTTAAAGGTAATGTGTTATTATGAGCCCTATACATAACTGATAAAATACTATATTCTACCAATTCCTGGAATTTCAATAAGTTTAGCTGAAGAAACAAGGTGTTTGATGGGTGACTGAAATGTTTTCTGGTGATTACTCTTACAGCTCTCTTTTGTAAAATAAAAACAGGCTTTGTAATAGTTTTGCACGCTTTTCCCCAAACCTCAATACAATAGATTAAATGTGGAGCAATGATTGTGTTATACAACATATGTAAAGCTTTATCAATTAAAAAATCCCTGACTTTATACAGTACTGCAATTGATCTAGCTATTTTTTTAATGGAATTTACATGATGTTTCCATGTCAGTTTGTCATCAATGATAACACCCAGAAACTTCACTTCACTCACTTTACAGATCACAACATCTTCAATTTCAAATGGATCGTCATCAACAATTCTCTTTTTGTTACTGAATATCATGTAATTAGTTTTATCTAAATTCAAAGATAATTTGTTTAATTTAAACCAAGTTTGTATTTTTATAAATTCTGTTTTCATCATATCCAAAATCTGTTTTATGTCATTACCCGAACAGAAAAATGTGGTGTCATCGGCAAAAAGAACACATTTAAGTAGTCCTGACACATTTACCAAGTCATTCACATATAAAATAAATAACTTTGGTCCAAGCACAGAACAAGTGATATCACGGAGGTCAGATCTAACATCATTTATTTGCACAAACTGTTTCCTGTCCTTCAAATAGCTAGATACCCACTGTAATGCTGGTCCTCTAACACCATATTTATTTAGTTTTTCATCTCTTCAGACAGGCGTTTGGTTAACTTTGTACATTGTTTTTAGAGCTTGTTATGTTTTACCTTTTGTATAGTATTTCTGTGATTTTTATGATTTTATTTTTCTGTGATTTTATGTCAGGAGGTCCCACTTCAGAGAATGTTCCTGCAGCAGGTGTGCATCTGGTCCCCCCCTCTGCTGAGAAGTAGCGATTCTTGTACCTTGTTTTGCATAAACAATGAAAGATGGATCAATCATTGTGTTTTGTATACATTAAACGTTTTTTAAAATTGCATGTAAATAAAGAAATGCATTTCTTTATTTACATGCAATTTAAAAAAAAAAAACATTTACCGGTAAATTAAATTTAAAATAAACATTTCTTGATAGAAATTTTCAATCATGAAATGTTTATTTTGAATTTAATTTAAATGTTTCTTGAAATATAGTAGTAGGCTAAAAGTAATTGTGACTAAAATAGAATATTCAGTTACTTACCTTGGATCCAGAGTAGTGGCCAAGCTGTACAGGGGCTCATCATGCTCAATTTTGATGAATCTTCTCACAACAGCCTCCAGCAACGTAGTTTTGGCTTTACCCACACCACGGTCTGTGCTGGCTTGCCTCTCCAAAATCCGTTTGAGTGCATGGCTGGGATTACAGTTTAGAGTATTTGATGAAGTTCGAATTGTTCGTCAATCAACTGTGCAGTAAAACTTAACATGGACATCAAACTTACATCAGAAGTCCAAATGTCTGTTGTACAGCTGAGAGTATTTGGATTAGCTTTTAGCAGGCTGCGGGTGTCTCTCAAAACGTGGCCGAACATCTCCGGTACTGAAACATCAGAAAAATATCTCCGCCACGGCATATAATATCGTGCATCAAGCTTCTAAAACCTTTGTCCTCAACGACTGAAAAGGGCTGGTCGTCTAATGCCATGAACTCCAGTACTTTCCTCGTGGTAGCTTTGCTCTTTTCGTTGCTCATAAAAGCTAACAGCAGCTGTGAAAACCACCGACTGGCTCTTTGATAGCGCTAGCTTTAGCTTGGTTGCTCGCTTCAAACGTTGCACACCTGGCTGCGTGGCGATTTCTTAAATAGCGAACAAGGGTTGTTGTATTAAAGGTTTTGGTTGTGGCTCCACCACGACTTACTTCGGCTTTACACAAGTTGAGATCTTTTGCTCATTTTAAAATAGTAGAACTTCCAAACAGACAACATGGCTGCTCCGGGTTGCCTGTGTTGACCATAGACATTATATATAGATATCTATGGTGTTGACTGTGTACTTGGGCGCATGTGCAGACGTGACCTGGTGGGCGGTCTATATAAGATATCTATGGTCAGCCCCCTCTCCCCGCCCACCCCCTCTCTCACAGCAGAGAAAAAAGGGACAGCGGCTGATTTTCAGACTTTTGCGGCGATCGGTGGATAAAATCGGCTTCTCATTTAACGATCGGCCGATCGCCGATTTCCTCAAATTAAGGAAATCGGGGCCGAACGATCGGCCGGCCGATTTATCGGTGCATCCCTAATATTCAAATAAACTGTCTCAATCCATCACCTGTCAGAATCAAGACAAAGCGGAACTGGTTAGACCGGGAACTAGTCAAGTGATTCATTCATCCCAATAATGAAACAATTTGTTTCGGTTGTCACACATGACTTCTTCTGCAGCAGAAAGGAGTCTCCAAAGCAGTGTTCCGCTGTAATCGTTCAATTCAGTTTATTTCAGTTTATTTATATAGCGCCAAGTCACAACAGAAGTAAAGTTATATATCTAAAGGAAGCCATATTTTCCATGGCTCCAAACATGTACTGTATTGAAACATTTGCTTCATAGTGCCATCACTAGTGGTATGGACTTGTAATCCTGAGGATGCAGGTTTGTGCCCAAGTTTCATCAGAATGAGCATCTGGTATATGTGCATCCGGTGTAAAACAACTGCCAACTCTTTGATATGAGTCCACTTGCTATGGTGACCCATGCAGAAGGACACAGACAAAAAACAAAGTTTTTTTTTACATTTTAATTTAATGATCATGATGTTCACCAAAGACCATATTCTGTGAAGCATGGCATTAAGTTCAAATCATCACCTGTCTATTCGCAGTAGCAGAGAGGGCAGTCAGGTTCTAGACTTGATTATTCAATGACATTTTTGATAGTGAGAAAATGACTGGGAAGTTTGCTGGTGCTAATTTTTAAGAACAAGGGTGATGTGCAGAGTTGTAACAACTACGGGAGAATTAAGTTGATGAGCCACACAATGAAGATCTGGGAGAGAGTTGTGGAAGCTACTTAGATAAGATGTGACTGTTAGTGAGAAGTATGGCTTTATGCCAAGGAAGAGCACCACAGATGCCATCTTTGCTTTGAGGATGTTGATAGAGAAGTACAGAGAGGGTCAGAAAGAACATTGTGTCTTTGTGGATTTAGAAAAGGCATATGACAGGGTGCCGAGGGAGGCGCTGTGGTGTTTGATTGAATCTGGAGTGGCAGCAATGAATGTTAGACTGGTACAGGACATGTATGAGGACAGCAGGACAACAGTGAGATGTGCTGTATGAGAATAGTTGACTGTGTTGCATAACTTCAAACCAGGAGGCATGAAGCAAATGAAAGCAGACATTTATTGTTTGGTTCTCTGCATGTCTTGAAAAATGCAGAGACTTGTTCTCCACCCCTGAGAGGTTATCTAAACCTTCATGTGAGTGTACTTACATGGGGAAGTTGTCTATCAAATACATCCACACTGACATCTCTGTGGTTCACCAATCCTTCAACTTTCAGATCCAGTGAGGACCAAAGTTTCAAAACAAAATCACAAACATTGACATATAATTGGCATATAATTGACATTCAATTATATTGTTCATTTCAATTGTCTGAATTCTATAAATTGACGGAACTCAGTAACTGCCTATCAGCCATTAAGATATGGCTTAATGACAACCACCTGCAGCTAAATGCTAACAAGACTGAAACGCTTATCGTTGCTCCGGATGATAAAATCATTGAAATTAAGAAGCATCTTGGGTTCCTAAACCTTGCGAACAAAAACAGCCTCAGATATCTGGGTGTTCTCTTTGACAGCTCTCTGTCAATGGACAATCATTGCAAATTGTTAGTTCGCAATTGTTTCTATCATTTTACGGAATATTTCGAAGCTACGAGCTATTGTATCACAGAAGGAATTAGAAATGATTGTCCATGCATTTATTTCTTCTCATCTAGACTATTGTAACAGCCTTTCAGTGGGGATTAGTAAATCCTCCATAGCTTCCCTTCAATCTGTGCAAAACGCTGCAGCCAGGCTTTTGACTAGAACCCACAGAACAGCTCATATCACTCCGGTTCTGGCCTCTCTACACTGGCTCCCAGTTCATTTTTAGGGCTCATTTTAAAATTGTATTAACTTTTAAAGCATTACATGGTGAGGCTCCTAAATATTTATTGGACCTTTTTGAAGCCTCTTTGTCCATCTAGAACTCTGAGGTCTTCCAATAAGCTACTGCTGACAGTTCCGAGAACTCATTTTAGAACTTGTGGCGATAGAGCATTTGAAGTGGTGGCTCCGAGGCTCTGGAACGCTCTCCCTATAACAATACGCTGCTCCGAGTCAACAGATGCATTTAAAACCTTATAATGTTTTGCTAGTTTTTTGATACTTTGTAAAAAAAAAAAAAAAAAAAAAAAACTTTCTTTTTTTTTTTTTCTTCTCTCTTTTGTTTTCTATTGTTTATTGTTTGTTTGTTTATTGTTTATTGTTTAAGGAAATTATACCACTGCTGTTCATTGTTCTTTAGTTTTAGCAGGTCGCTTTCGTAAATGAGCCCTTGAGGTTCAAAAGATTTACCTGACTAAATAAAGGTTGAATGAAAAAAAACAATCTTAAAACTCATCTCTTCAGACAGGCATTTGGTTAACTTTGTACATTGTTTTTAGAGCTTGTTATGTTTTACCTTTTTGTATAGTATTTCTGTGATTTTATGATTTTATTTTTCTGTGATTTTATGATTTTATTTTTCTGTGATTTTATTTTTCCTTTTGTGAAGCACTTTGTGACTCTCATGTCTGTGAAATGTGCTATACAGTATAAATAAAACTTACTTACTTACAAACATACATTTGAAGAGTGTCTATAACAATCCAAAAGCTCCAGGGTGTTTCTGTTGAAACATTTATCTTGTGATCTGGACAAACTGTCAATAGCTTTGCCACTGAGAGCGTGGAGTGGACCTATACGCCCTCAGGCTTTATGAGCCATAACATCAGCTTTCCAGGAGTTCATGGAGCGTAGGAAAGCTATTAAGACAGGCAGCAACAAAGAGCAGAGGCTTAAAAATAACATAATGTAATATATAAAGATGACACGAATGGCAAAAAGGACCGACAATATCAAAGGAAAATGAAATTTGATGCATTCACTGTATGTTTTAGGTCGGATCACAGCTGACCCTTCTCACCCTGCATACGGTCTGTTCGAATGACTCCCCTCAGGCAGGAGGCTTCGGTCAATTGGGACCAGAACCTCCCGCCATAAAAACAGTTTCTTCCCCTCTGCTGTCAGACTCTTGAACACTCATAACCATACTACCCCATAACTTGCCTTGGTCGCTGTATTTTGTATTTTGATTGGGAATCACTGTATTTTGATTGCACCACTCTAATTGCGCTGTTTCTTAGTAGGTTTTGTTCACTGAATATTGTATTGATGTTTTATGGTCTATGTTTTTTATGTCTTATGTTTCTATATTTTATGCACCGTTATGCCGAAGCAAATTCCTAGTCTGTGAATCCTGTTCATTGACAATGGCGATAATAAACTGAATCTGAATCTGAATCTGAAAGCCAAGTGTCTCATTAATAGCCTCTTTTACTATTAATGAAACACTTGCTTGCTGTATAGCTTGAGCACCCTCTAGTGGCTGAAAATTATAGTGTTCAATACAGTACTGTACAGTACTGTATTTTCCACGTCAGAATGAATGAAAATGGTCAGATGTCTGTCAAAAATTGGGTTATAAATATGGGGAAAAAACAAACGAGTCGATTCGCTGTATAAGTCGCAGGGCATGCTAATTTATGCAAAAAGGTTAAACTTATACAGCAAAAAATACAGTATTAAAAATTTCAATGATTTATTAGTAAAATATCCAGAATTTCATATTTTAAATAATTTTAATAAGTGTTAATTCAATAGAACATTCAGTGCTTTATTATGGGGCTGAAGGTTTTGCCATTCATCTCTGTGTTTTTTCTCTGTGTTTTGTGCATTAGTGAATACCGTATTCGTCTGTCTTTAATACGCGCCCGTGTATAATACGCTTTGACCAGTTATTGCCAATAAACCAGAAAAAAAAAACGTACATAATACGCTTCAGTGTTTAATACGCATCTATTATGCGTCACCGCGACGCGTCAGCGCCTCGTTTGCCCTGCTTAAAATGGCGGCCACAGAAGCGTCAGCACGGAAGGACTTTACAAGATTAAAACGGTAAAAACTATTATTTCTTTGCTGAGAAAAAATATATTTCTTAGCTGACGTTATAGCACAAGGGTTCCCGAGCTTAACCGTTCCTTAATCAATTCACGAAATGGTCAAATCTGCTGAATTTAAATTGTTTCGGTTTGACTTTTTCCAAACAGCCTCGGGGGCGCTACGAAAATAAATTATAAATAAATCGAATTTTATCTCAAATGTCTTCTACAGGTCAACAGTCTGTAAATTGAAGCCATATAATTACACTCTGTAAGCAGAAAAAATATCCACCGAGTGGTTTCTGAGCTGTTTATCTAAACAGTAGGTATCTGTTTATGGTAGCTAGCAGCTAACATGCGATAATTTAAAAAAAAAAATTTTTTTAGCTCTTAATATTTTCTGCAGCTAACAGGTTGTAAATGACTACCAAATGGGGCCAAGATGGTGTAGAGGCAGGGCTGCCGACTTGGGACCCGAAGGACACAGGTTCAAACCCCGGCCCCGGCCACTACACACCTTGGGGTGTCTATGAGTGCACACCTATTTCTCCAGCTCCCCGGGCGCTTTCTATGGCTGCTCACTGCACCACCTGGTGGTGGTTGGGTTAAATGCAGAGACGAATTTCGTCTTGTATGGGAAACATACACAGATGACAAAAAATGTGACATTTTACATAATTACACTCTGTAAGTTTCAAGAAAATCCGCGGTGTGGTTTATGAGTTATCTTGCTAAAAAAAACTGCTAACAACAACACAGCTAAATGGTAGCTACCTCCAGAGCAGGGAGCCGGGCAGCGACATTCAGTCCGAGCAGAGGAGGCTTTTTTCGGACACATGACGGTCGGTGGACTCTCTGGAAGTGTCCGCTAGCGGACAAAAGTGGTACTGCACCATTTTTAGGCCAAAATGAAAAACGGCGAATCAGAGCCAAAAATGGGTCTAAAAATATGGGAAAAAATCCATAGATAATACGCTTCGGTGTATAATACGCAGGACATTCAAATGAGCAAAAAAACTGTGTATTATATACCGACGAATACGGTATACACAAAAAACATTTCAGGTTGTAATAAATAAGCACACTAGCCTATTGCAGGTTCCCATGTATGTTTCAATTTGCTTTTCACCTTAATTAACATTTATATTGCCCATCGCTTAAGGTTTTTAGAATTTAAAATGTTATTTTTAACATTTTACATGGTACACAATCAAAATAGTATTTATGGTTAAAGCCTACAACAATAATGGTTATGGACAAATGTTAATTATGCAAAAGGTTTCCTTGAGACTTTGACTTTTTGGAGATATTAACAGATTTAATGACCGTATTATTTCCTCTGCTTTGCAGCAGTTGAGCCCCACTGCCTCCATAAAGGACACACAGAAGTGGCTGCTGAAAAATCGTTTCAACTCCTACACTCGACTCTTCTCGCATTTCTCAGGTACGCACAAATGTGACTTCATGACCTCAGCAACAGCTCGGATGCAATTGATGATGCGAGGGCGGGGTAGTTTAAAATTAACTCCATCTTGCTGATAATCTCACGAGGCCAGCGAGCGTCGCGATCGGACCTTTTGGCTCTAAATGTCAGACGAGCGTCTTGCATGTCTTTTAGTTTGGCTGGGGAGAACGTTTATACAACAAGTTCAGTGTTTCCCCTGCTTGTACACTGTTTCTTTGAGTAATAATGACATTATTATAAGCAACTGATCTTGTTTTTTGTAGGTTCTGATTTGTTAAAGTTAACTCGGGATGATCTGGTTCAGATTTGTGGGACAGCAGATGGGATCAGACTCTTCAATGCACTCAAATCCAGGTGACTTTATTTATTTTTGGTTTACTTTGCTAAAGCAAATCTTTTCTCCATCTATACCTGAAACAGAAACAAATGATTGTGTTTCACCTTTTGTTTTGCTAAATGTTTTTCTGTTGGTCTTTTATGTGTGTAAACTAAACGGCTCGTTGCCATCAGGAAGTGTGTAGGTGAAACTGTATTTCCTGTGTGCAGGTCAGTGCGCCCCAGGTTGACTGTGTACATCTGTCAGGGGTCTCTTCAGGAGAGCCCCCTGCTGGAGAGACACTGCACTATTGAAAACGGAGAACACAGGAGCTCCACTAGTTTACACGGTGAGGATCCTGCCTGCTGATCCAAAGTTTTTGAGAGTAATCGGCACAAGTCTGGGGGTCAAAACTCTTCTCTGCCCTGTTTCTGTGCAGTGTATCATGCTTTGTACTTGGAGGAGCTCACCGCTGCAGAGCTCATCCGAAAGATGGCCTCTGTGTGCTGCATTCCTCTGGGAACGATCAACCAGGTGTACAGACAGGGTCCTACAGGCATCCACATCCTGCTAAGTGACCAGGTATGACCAGCACACGTGGATGCTCCTTTACCAGACTGATGGTTTGGGTTTTTCATTATCAATCCTGTTTAATGTGGAAGCTGTACTAACAGGCACTACAAAGAAGTTTATTAACGACGTTGTCGCATAAAACCACAAAGTTGTTTGCATATTTGCATATTACAAGCCATAGGCTACTGCACAAATGACTCATTGCAGCTCTAGCCACCATTGGGACATAAATATTACATTAAAAGATGTTGACAGTCTTCAAATTATTTTGGAACGCCAATTTAAACTCCAGAAAGTAAAGAGTAATGTTTTATTTTCTGAGCCACGTTGAAGTCAAAGTTCTGTTTTACTATAGAACGTACAACAATGTGTGTATTTAACAAAACGCCACTTTAAATCTTTATAGTCTTTTGTTTTTAATTAAAACTAATTTAAACGTCTGATTTTAATGCACTTTTCTGTATTTTCTATAAATACAATAAGATTTATCTGTATAAACCTCTGAAGCGGCCCCAAAAAAGGTGGTTGCATTAAAACATCAGGACAAAAAAACTGAATGCATGTTAAAATATGAAATAATAAACAAAAGGTATGAGAGGGCAAATAAGTTTAACCAAGTTTAAAGTTGACTAAAAGAGCTGCTAAATAAAATGAAAAACCCAAAGTGGGTCATGGTATAAGGAATACAACTATATTAGTCCCTCGTTTATTGTGGGGGTTACGTTCCAGACCCCCACTGCAATAAGTGAAAATCAGCAAAGTAGTGACGTTATATTTATTTTAGTATTTATATATATTTTAAGGCTTTAGAAACACTTCCCACACTCTTGCAATGTTCTAAACTCTTAAACCTACATCATTTTAACAACATGTATATTTAACAACTAAATTTTACTCACCAGCTCTGCAGAACAGCAGGAGCTCTCGGGTCCGACTCTGTTCAGTTTCTGCAGACCTACCCTGCAGTGATGGAGCCCACAATGTTCTAAACTCTTAAACCTACTAATTTTAACTGCATTATTGCAAAATGTTACTCACCAGCTCTGCAGAAACGGTGGCTCGGTTCCGGTCCACCAGACCTACCTGCTCGTTCAGCTCTGGTTCTGGTTCGGTTCTGTGCAGCCCTTGAGCACAGAAATGCGTTTTGGAGGGAGTTTGACTTTCGGATGTCCAACACGGGAACAGACTGAGTCCAAATCTAGATGTAAAAAAGTCCCGGTGGGCTCCAGAGAGAAGCCGAACCTACAGCAGCACCTCCCCGCTCGGAAGTCCCTGTGGGCCGGGTAGCAGCTCTCAGATTCACAGATGAGTCTGGAGGTCTGGTTCTGGTCCGGTTCCTGGTGGGTTCCGTGTGGCTCTCTGCATCTGCTGGGCGCCGAAGTCACTTTACGAATAAAGACCAAACATTTTTCGATCAGATCAAAACTTTCCCTCTAGTATTTTAGCAGAAGGCAATGGGGCTTCTGGGCAGGGCACTGTTGGCTTCTGGGAAATGTAGTCATTATGAGCAGAGCCAGTGGTCCCCAAACTATGGCCCTCCACATTTGGTCCGGCCCCCAGAACAATACCAGAGAGCATTTAGATTTTTTTTCATATGTCTATTTGTATTTGATAATAAAGTTGGACTTTTGCAATAAAATGTTCCTTAGTTATGAACTATTTTGAACTATTGTTCCACATTTAATTTATTGTGTTAGCGTTTGGGGAAAAACGCTGACACGTCCAAAACGTGACATTCTATTCCACCCTTCTGCGGTCTGTGCCCCTATCTGGCAACCCCCAGAAAAAAATCCTAAACCCGCCCCTCTAAAAGACGGAACGGAATAATGGCGAAAAGATTAGGTAAGAGAAAAATTTATTCAGAATGCAGGGCATTTAAGCTATTATTAATAGTGTTATTATTTATTTTATTAATAGTGTTATTTATTTTATTAATATGTTATTATTTATTTTATTAATAGTGTTATTATTTATTTTATTAATAATGTTATTATTTATCTCCTGACTTTTGTTCTGTGAAGAACCCAGAGAGGGTTATTTGATTGTGCTTTCTGGAAAACAATACATTTTTACATTTAGGCA
>JBBPBX010106879.1:0-11377 GCA_038048925.1 Garcialebias charrua
GTGCAGCTGATTGAAATGCACTTTGACAGTTACAGCTACACCCAAATAAATCTGTAAATAAAGCAGAATACTGGTACAGGCCTCTTTAGCGATCATAGCGGCCGAAACTGGTACTGCACTTGCACTGCCCCCTGGTGGCCGAAACTGGTACTGCACCATTTTATGCAACAGGGAAAAAGGGCCATAACTCAGCCAAAAATTGGTCTAAAAATATGGAAAAAAATCCATAAATAGGTCGAACCGGTGTATAGGTCGCAGGCCTTGAAAAAACCATAAAAAGGTGCGACCTATACACCGAAAAATATGGTAAGTTTGGTCCTCTGGACATTCCTCTGGTCCAGAGGACCAGACTTAGCTTTTTTAGATTTTTCTACCTGGATTATTGGGCATGCAGCAGGGTAAATTCGCATGTGTTTATTACTACTGTAGCTTCTGTTTGTGAGACGGTCACGCCACTGGTAGCTGCGCTGTGACGTGAAGTGGGCATTAGCCAATGACACGCGGCCCTGTGGGCGGAGCTTGGTAAGGTCCATGCAATGGCAGCCCCCAATAATACTTTAATTATAAAGCCCTTTAAAACAACCACAGTTGCAACAAAGTGCTGTACATATAAAATCAAAAACATTTAAACACATAAAAAATAAAACAGTTCTTAAAACATTTAAGCTAAACATTTAAGCATTTAAGATAAACTAGAAAGTTCCTGGAGAAACTTTGATGGGGGCTCCCAAGTTTCATTAGGAATGTATTACAACTCAGCTCAGCTACAACCATACTTAATTTCAGCTCAATATGTCAGAGAATGACCAAGTTATAGACAATTTTGTGTTTGCTTAGGTTGCTATGGCAGCCACCTTGAATCAAAATGACTCCAAAAGTTAATAGCACACTTCACAGAGCCAAATTAAATTATTGAATAGATAGTAAAACGTTTTTTTGGGTTCGCTCTCTTCTTCTTTCGGCTTTTCCCTTTTCAGGGGTCGCTACAGCAAGTTATCCTCCTCCACCTCACTCTGTCCTCTGCATCCTCTGTCCTCACTCAACTACCTTCATGTCCTCTCTAACTGCATCCATATATCTCCTCTTTGGCCTCCCTCTTTGTCTTTTTCCTGGCAGCTGCATTTCTAACATCCTTCTACCAATATACCCACTGTCCCTCCTCTGGACATGTCCAAACCATCTCAGTCTGGCCTCCCTAACTTTATCTCCCAGTTGTTCAACATGTGCTGTACCTCTGATGATCTCATTCCTGATCTTATCCATCCTTGTCACTCCTAAGGAGAACCTCAGCATCTTCATTTCTGCTACTTCCAGTTCTTTCTCCTGTCTTTTTGTCAATGACACTGTCTCCAGACCATACAACATAGCTGGTCTCACCACTGTCTTGTAAACTTTTCCTTTGACCTTTGCTGACACCTTTTTGTCACAAATCACTCCTGAAACTTTTCTCCATCCACTCCATCCTGCCTGGACTCTCTTTTTCACCTCTTTACCACATTCCCCATTTTCCTGGACAGTGGACCCCAAGTACTTGAAGTCCTGCACCTTTGTGACCTCTGCTCCTTGTAGCCTCACTGTTCCACTGGCCTCCCTCTCATTCACACACATGTACTCTGTCTTACTACGGCTGACTTTCATTCCTCTTCTTTCAAGTGCATACCTCCACCTCTCCAAGTTCTCTTCCACGTGTTCCCTGTTCTCACCACAGATCACAAGCGCCAAGCAGTGGAAAACGGGCATTAGTAACTGTGTCAAATAATGAACTAGAAGCAACAAAATTTTTGTTGAAACAGTTCAGGATCTTGTGCTTATTTGACACAGGAACAGAGTTAACAAGAAGTTGTGATGGGAGGTCAGATGATTGGGAGCTGCCTGAGAGAGATTTAATGATTTCCAGACTCTTTTAGGGTCATTTAGATTTTTGGAGGTCTGAGAAAAAAAATTGTTATGTTTTGCTGTTTTGATGGAAGTTGTACATTTATTCCTCAGCTGTCGAGAACTCAACCAATCAGTGTCTGAGCCAGATTTTCTCGCTGCGACTCAAAGCTGGTCTCTCCTGTGCAGGAGGTCAGCGAGCTCAGGAGTAAACGAGGGGCTGTCATGTCCTTTTATTCTGAACTGGTGAAAAGGAGCATGTTTGTTACACAATGATCACTTAGAAATAATATAACAATGTATCAGAGAACAGTGACTTAGATCATAGTTGATCATCTTACAACTTCAATGCAAACTTAACTTGACAAAATTGCTCCACTGAAAAAGAAAGTAAACAATCAAAGGAAACTGGCTCCTTGGTTCAGTTCTGAGTTACATACTTTAGCAGGCTTCTAGAAACCAGGAGAAAAAATTGTGTTCTACTAATGTTGAAGAATTTTATTTAACCTTGGAAAGATAGTCTGCTAACATATAATAAAGCTCTCCATAAAGCAAGAACTTTATATTATTCATCTGTAATAGATGAGAATAAAAATGACCCTAGGTTTCTGTTTAGTATTGCTAGACTAATTAAGTCTTCTTAACAAAGGTTAAGAAGGTGCGCTTGTGATCGGAAGGTCGCCGGTTCAAGCCCCGGTACCGACAACATCAAAGATGTGGGTGGGATAAGTGAATGTTTTGAGAAACTGGTCATGTCCCACATCAAGGCAACCGTCAACATCAATGAGGACCCTCATCAATACGCATACCGTGAGAACCGATCAACAGAGGACGCCATTTCTTCCGTGGTCCACACTGCTCTCACCCACCTGGATCAGAAAGGACTCATACGTGCGTCTGCTCTTTGTGGACTTCACATCTGCCTTCAACACCATGATCCCCCAAACTCTGATAGACAAACTATCTACACTTGGACTAAGCCCCTCTATTTGTAACTGGGTACTAGACTTCTTAACAGACAGACCACAGTCCGTGAAGATCCACAACTTCTCCTCCTCCACCATAACCCTCAGCACTGGCTCTCCTCAGGGATGTGTGCTGAGCCCCCTTCTGTTCACTCTGCTCACATATGATTGTACAGCCACACTTCCAGGCTGTCATATTGTTAAGTTTGCAGATGATACAGCGGTGGTGGGATGCATCACAAACAATGATGAGTCCAGCTACAGACAGGAGGTGGAACACCTGGAGAGCTGGTGCAAAGAGAATAATCTTCACATGAATGTGAAGAAGACAAAGGAGATGATTGTGGACTTCAGAAGGAACAAACACACCCATGCCCCACTGAAAATAGGTGGGTCTGCAGTGGAAGTGGTCTCCAGCTACAAATACTTGGGTGTACACATGAATGATAATCTCAGCTGGAGCAACAACACCACCAGCCTGATCAAGAAAGGTCATCAGAGACTCTACTTCCTCAGACGGCTGAGACGTGCTGGTCTGAGCAGCCCAGTTCTCACCTCGTTCTACAGGTGTGCAGTGGAGAGCGTCCTGTGCTCCAGCATCAACGTGTGGCATGGAGGCTGCACAGTTGAAGAGAGGAAAGCTCTACAGAGAGTGGTGAAGGCTGCACAGAAGTCTGTTGGAGTCAGTCTCCCCACCATCACAGACATTTACACCTCCAGATGCAGGAAAAGAGCCACCTGCATCATGAAAGACCTCACTCATCCAGCACACTCACTCTTTGCCCCACTCCCCTCAGGACGGAGGTTGAGGAGCATCAAGTGTAGAACCACTAGACTGAGGAACAGCTTCTACCCTGAGGCTGTTAGACTCATGAATAAATAAAAATAAAATAAAAAATAAACACTGCAAAATATCACATCATACTGATGCTGATCTGTTTTCTTGTTGCTGTGTTCATCTGTGACCATCTGCTCATACAAACTCATGTTCGTGCTGCTGTTTATTCCCACTATATTAGGCTTAGTGTATTACTAGTTGATGTTTTTCTTAGTTAATTCTAGATGTTATTACTGTTTTTCTCTTGCATTTGTTGTTGGATGTAACTGGGACCCCGTGTACATAATCTCGTTTTCATCACATGTACCACATGCGGTGCAAATGACAATAAAGACTCTCTGACTCTGACTCTGAAGTGGTCACACCTATCTCCACCCTCATCTGCCCCACTCTGGACCCTTGAGCAAGGCCCTTAACCCACATCTGCTCCCCCGGGAACCCTAGATATCAGCTCTCTGCTCCACACAGAGGGCTGTGGTTGTGTCAGGAAGGGCATCCAGCGTAAAAACAACTGCCAAATCTTCATGCGACTAGATCGCTGTGGTGACCCCTAACGCAGGGAAAAAGCCGAAAGAAGAAGAAGAAAACTATTGCTAGACTAATTGAAAATCCCATTTCTGTTGAACCATGTATCCCTACAACTATAAGTAGTGATGACTTCATGAGATTCTTTATAAATAAAATTATTTCAATTAGAGAGAAAATGTCAAATGAGACAACTTTAAACATTTTACTAGTCTGATTTGTGTTTGGAATATTTTTGTCCGCTCTCTGAATTGTCAAAAATAATAACTTCACCCAAACCATCCACATGTCTGCTAGATCCCATCCCAACCACGCTGTTTAAAGAGGTATTTCCCTTAATTAATGTCCACATTTTGAATCTACTTAATTTGGCTATAACAATTGTTTACATACCACAGCGCTTTAAGGTTGCTGTAATTTAACCTTTACTGAAGAAGTCTGACCTTGATTCAGAAATTCTGGCCAATTAAGTCAAAAGTCAAAGTCAACTTTATTGTCAGATCTGCAATATGTACAGTGCAGGACATAACACAGGACCGAAATTGCGTTTCTCTCAGTCCCTCGGTGCAACAGTAAACATCTAAACATTGAAACACTGAAACATATAATAATAGACATAAGCATAAAAATAGTAAAACTAACACTGTCCTGAGTGTTTTTTTTTTGTTTTTTTTTTTTTTTTGCATAGTGGTATAAAAAAAGAGTATAAAAAGTATAACTAAAATAAACTAAAGGTTTCTAGCATTGACATTTGCAAAGTGGCAAAGCAGCGAATGAGTCAATGTACACAGTATATGTATGAGGTAGTAGTTGATGTTGTTGTAGAGGCAAAAAGTGGCATATGCAGTAAGGCACATTGGGCATCCCTAAATAAGACCGTTCAGAGCACACTGTATATGTACCAGCAGTGGTGTAGATATTAAAGTAGTGTAAATAAATGTAAACAGTAGTAATTACATGTAAGCAGTAGTAATAAAAGTAAACAGTATTAATAAATGTAAACAGAGAATGTAAACAGTATTATGATTATAGGCAGTGATGTAATACAGACATTAGTGCAAGTATGAGAAGTAGTGCAAACTGTATGAGCACATGACCGAGAGTTTAGTGAAAACCCGTTTGGTGACACAGAGTCTAGTGTTAAAAACTTTGTGTTGAGTGATAATATGTGAGAAAGTTTTAGTGTTAAGGCAGTTCAAATGGGAGGGGAGGCAGAGCAGGCAGAGTGTTTAGCATTCTGACTGCCTGATGAACAGAGCTGTCTCTCAGTCTGCTGGTTCGAGCCTGGAGACTCCTCAGTCTCCTCCCTGATGGCAGCAGTCTGAAGCAGCTGTGTAGTGGGTGTGTGGGATCACCTGCCATGCGGTGGGCTTTCCGAGTGAGGCGTTTGCTGTGTAAGTCCTGCAGTGAGGGCAAGGAGGTGCCCACGATCTTCTCAGCTGCTCTCACAATGCGCTGGAGGCTCTTGCGGCAGGATGCAGTACATGCACCAAACCACACAGTGATGCAGCTGGTCAGGACACTTTCTATGGCACCTCTGTAGAAGGTGCTCATGATGGGGGTTGAAGCTCCAGCCCTTTTCAGCTTGCGGAGAAAGTAGAGACGCTGGTGAGCCTTCTTTGCCAGTGCTGCAGTGTTCCTGCTCCAGGACAGGTCCTTTGAGACGTGCACTCCCAGGAACTTGGTGCTGTCCACTCTCTCCACTGCGGTGCTGTTGATGGTCAGAGGGGCATGTTGGGCATCCCTCTTCCTGAAGTCCACAACAATCTCCTTTGTCTTCTCCACGTTGAGAGTGAGATTGTTGTGTCCGCACCACAAGGCCAGGCGGCTCACCTCGTTCCTGTAGTCCGTCTCATCGTTGTTGCTGATGAGACCTACCACTGTTGTGTCATCCGCAAACTTGATGAAGTGGTTGGAGCTGTACGATGGTGTGCAGTCATGTGTTAGCAGGGTGAATAGAAGGGGGCTCAGCACACATCCTTGTGGGGCCCCTGTGTTCAATGTGATGGTGCTAGATGTGTTACTCCCGATCCGTACTGTCTGTGGTCTCCCGGTCAGGAAGTCTAGCAGCCAGTTACACATTGAGGTGTTCAGCCCCAGACTGTCCAGTTTAAGGATGAGCTGTTGGGGGATGATGGTGTTAAATGCCGAGCTGAAGTCGATGAACAACATTCTAACATAGGAGTCCTTCGTGTCCAGATGTGTGAGAGCTGTGTGAAGGGCAGAGGAGATGGCATCGTCGGTTGAGCGATTAGGTCGGTATGCAAATTGGAAGGGATCCAGGGAGTCAGGGAGGACAGATGTGATGCTTTTCATGACTAGCCGTTCAAAGCACTTCATCAGGATGGGGGTGAGTGCTACTGGGCGATAGTCATTGAGGCATGCGGGCGTTGCCTTCTTTGGGACAGGGATGATGGTGGTGGCTTTGAAACAGGTGGGGACGATGGCCTGGCTCAGTGAGATGTTAAAGATGTCCGTGAAGACCGCTGCGAGTTCCCCTGCACAGTCCTTCAGCACACGACCAGGTATGTTGTCAGGACCAGAGGCCTTCCGGGCGTTAATCTTGATGAATGATCGCCTTACGCTGTCTGAGGACAGCGTCAGCACCTGGCCATCAGGAGAGGGGGGGAGTTTATGTGCTGGTGTGCTGTTACTTGCCTCGAACCGAGCAAAGAACTCATTCAGTTCATTCAGCGTAGAGGTATATAACAATATATAACATATTATAGGCCTATATCTAATTTACCTTTCATGTAAAAAATTCTAGAGAAAATTGTTGCAGGTCAGTTGCGTGAACATCTACAAAGAAATAATCTGAAGAGTTTCAGTCAGGGTTTAGAGCTCATCATAGCACAGAAACTGCACTAGTAAAACTAACTAGTGATATTCTCATGGCCTCAGACAATGGACTTGTGTCTATCCTGGTCCTGTTAGACCTCAGTGCTGCATTTGATTCAGTTGATCACAATGTTTTACTATAGAGGCTTGAATATGATATTGGGATTACAGAAACAGCTCTAAAATGGTTTAAATCATATCTATCTGATAAATTCCAGTTTTTAAATGTAAATAATAAATCTTTTTCATACACCAAAGTTAGTCATGGAGCCCCCCTGGGCTCAGTTCTTGGGCCAGTGCTCTTTACTTTATATATAGGGAGGAAAATAAGCATTTGAACAGCCTGCGACTTTGCAAGTTCTCCCACTTAGAAATCATGGAGGGGTCTGAAATTTTCATCTTAGGCGCAAGTCCACTGTGAGAGACATAATCTAAAAACAAAAATCCAGAAATCACAATGTATGATGTTTTAATAATTTATTAAAAACATTCATCCTCATTCTGTCTGAGACATGTTGTAATTCAATCCAAGGTGGTGCACTGGCTGCACTAGTCCAAAGACAAGTTGTCTAAGATCAAAGCCGACCTGGACTCTGCATGTAACTGCTGTAAACAAACTCCATCTACACTCTTGTGTACATTAGTCAAAGTCAAAGTCAACTTTATTGTCAGAACTGCAATATGTACAGGACATACACAGGATTGAAATTGCGTTTCTCTCAGTCCCTCGGTGCAACAGTAACCATTTAAACACTAAAACACTGAAACATTTAATAAACATAAGCATAAAATAGTAAAAGTGTAACACTGTACTGAGTTTTTGCATAGTAGTATAAAAGTATGAAAATTTACACCAACACTAAAACACTAAACATTTAACATTTAAACATTAAACATTATTGACCTGTCCCAAACTGCGGACTGTTGGCAATCTATTTTTGACACCTTCTCTGGGGTAAGTGGCAAAACTGTGTACCGATCACCATTCACCTCACTATTTGGGGTGGTTCTTGTGGATACGTCCTTCAGCAAGTACATGAAGAACACAATTACTTTTGGCTCTCTCCTGGCCAGAAAACTTGTTTTGTACAGTTGGAAGGACCCACACCCCACAGCATTTGTACACCGGATAAGAGAAGTGATGCATCATATTAAGCTGGAAAGAATGGTAAATGGTAAATGGAGCTTATTTATATAGCACTTTCCAGCCCCCTATGAGGGGCCCCAAAGCGCTTTACAATACCAACCATCCACCCATTCATACACACATTCATACACCGGTAGCGGCAGACTGCCATGCAAGGCGCCATCCAGTCCTACCGGGAGCAACTCGGGGTTAAGTGTCTTGCCCAGGGACACAACGACACATGGTGTGGGGAACCGGGATTCGAACCTCCAACCTTCCGATCGGGGGACGACTGCCATTACCACTACACCACGGCTGCCCCTATTCTGGAAAGAAATAAGATATACCCTGAAGGGTTCTGTTAAAAGATATTCAGACACTTGGCAGCCTTTTGTGATGCATGTAGAAAACAAATAAATGCCTGGTTAATTCATTTGTATGTGTGTGACTGATCTGGAGTGGGAGGGAAGGGGTGTGTGTGTGTGTGTTGAGTGGGGGGTTATTCTATGAGTTTTCTTTTTTTTGTTGTTGTATGAAGGATATGGTTGCTTTTGGCTCTCTTCTGGCCAGGAGGCTCATTTTGTGCAATTGGAAGGACACATACTCCTCAGCATACGTGCATTGGAGAAGTAATGTACGGTATCCATCTGGAAAAAATCAGATACACCCTGAGGGGTTCTGCAGGAAGATTCTGGAACACCTGGCAGCCTTTTCTGTCATTTTGTCTGAGAGAGGTAGCTGTGTGCTGCCACTCATGTTACAACGCGAACACCCGCTTATATAATATTTTAAGTGTATGCATCTTATATTCGAGTGCGCTCTGTAGACAGATAATAGGCTATATGCCACGGGTAGTGGTGACGTACTTCCGTTAAAATCTGGGCTCTACGCTACACTTCCGGTTCTGGTCGACAGCAGTTGTTGTTAGCGGTAGCTTCTAGAACTAGACCATGTAAAAGACACAAAAGGTAAATTATCTGCGAGCTACTGGTACAACAAGAGAGATTTGTTGTGTGCCGTTGTGTCCAGTGAATAGCAGGGACAATAGAGCGCTTAGTTTTTTATATTTTAATGCCAGAGTTCGTGGCTAACCGAGTTAGCCTTAAAGCTAACACTCGGTTGTAGCTGGCGTTTTAAACCTCAGAATATTCAAGAGCCAGCATCAAACAGTGGTTAAAAATGAGCTGTACCTGCATTGTTCCAGTGGAATAATTCTCCCTTCCATGACCGGGGCTTTGGGAGAAGCAGCAAAGAGGACAGCGAGGAGGAGAACACAGCTGCAGCTCAGTAAGAAACATGAATATGACTCGACTCCACATCCTGCACTTGTAGATTTAATGTTGGAGTCATGATGAGTGATTTAATAAAAGTTTGTAACTACATACTTTTAAAATAATATTCAGATTTTAACAGTTTTCTAATCTGTAAATATGTTTGTAAACTCCTAGTAACTTCAGGGCTGTTACACCTCTGAAATATTCTCTGCTGTTTCCTTTAATATGAAACCAGAACTGTTTCACTTCAATTAAACTTTTATTTCCTGAGATGTAATTATTTATTTTAAAGCATAACTCTCATAAAGAGTTCTCTGTTTGGTTTTTTACGTTATGTAGGTAAATATGAACACTTTTTTGTTTTTTCAGGTTTGCATCATCTGACCTCCTGATGTGTTTCTGACCCATGACTGCTCTGCTCTGCCATTCATGGTCGGTGTTCACCAAGAACTGAGAGGAACTCCCCATCAAGTTCAAGTTGTGTTTATTTGTCATATACAGGTTAACACAGAGTTAACAGTACAATGAAGTGCTCAGGATGAGAAGAGCAGATTTGACTTGCTAAAAATCAAACTATACTAAAAGCATGCAAAGTGAAAAAGTAATTATAATATTCACAAAGTCCTGAAGAGAGACAGTAAACATGGTTGGATATACAGTAATGATGCAGCAGGATGAATTTGAATGAACTACTGTAAGTATTTCAAACTAGTAATACAGTACAAGCTAACATGCACATAGTTATATATATACAGTATATATATATACACTACACATAATCAACATTACACAGGTTGTGTGACAGGTTATTGCACAAGTAGTGACATTGAGATTGAATTATTAGTTATTACCAGTTGTTCAGTGTTATTTATTGATTATTTATCCACACCACCCCGTCAACCAATATCCTGCAGCCCGTTGAGTTCTTCCTGTTCTTAAATGACCTTGACCTTGGATGAAAGCAACGGGACCTTGCTGACCGGTACGGTGTCCATCAGTCCACGGTCAGGCGGATTATCACTGCAACTTTTTATTGACAGTACTCGGCTCAATTAGGACCCGATACCTGAAGAGCAGATGCATAAAAATCTACCTGCATACTTCAGGACTACTGTACCCTGACACTACAGTCACACTACTTACTACTTGTAAGAAAATAAAATGTTCAAAACATTCTGACTTTGTCTTCATATTATCACCCAAAAAAATGTGTATGTTGATTTAAGACAGGCTTAGAGTTCAGTTTTATTTTAGCCAGTTTATTAAAAACAAATTTGATGATGATGTTACATTACTGTAGAAAACGTTTGAGGCACAAGATTTAAACAGTTTATAGCATTACAGCTTCTGACTTTAAGTCACAGCTTCCTCGACAGCTAATGGAGATTTAAAAACATTAATCAGTCAGACAAAGGTAAGTGATGAAGCAGCTCTTCTGTTCAACCATCCACATGGATCACATGTCCTTCGTCATCAGTGGAGAGTGTTTGGATCCGATCTCGGCTCACAAACATCCAGGCTGGACCAGCTGGCTCCCTCCTCATCATCATCACTACGGTGTCCTGTCCAGTGAAAGAAAACATCTCTTATTAAGAGCTGCTATAAACAGTGAGATTCACAAAACCATATAGCAGACATGTGTTGAATATAAAGAGTTTATATTGTCTGATATTTAACTTCAACTCAAGTTTTGTACACAAACTTGAATTAAAATAATTAAATTAAAATAACTTGTGTTTCTAAATCTGGTCTAAATCTCCTGCCTCCTTGTTTGAAACTGAACTGTCAGGTGCCTTTGACTCAAACAGTGGGGCTTCTGGCTGCTCCTCATGGACTGTAAACACTCAGCCCTGACTTCTCCTGCCTCCTTGTTTGAAACTGAACTGTCAGGTGCCTTTGACTCAAACAGTGGGGCTTCTGCTGCTCCTCATGGACT
>JBBPBX010106880.1:0-11377 GCA_038048925.1 Garcialebias charrua
ATACAGTTTTCTTATGATTTTTAATTAATATGCTTTTTTATGATTGTTTACTGTTGGCTGCAAGTATTAAGCAGCAGGACCTGACAACATAGAACCACTTTTCCTAAAACTAGCTGCAGATTTCATTGCTGAACCTCTTTCCCATATTTTCAATCTCAGTCTCAACACAAATAAAATACCCAAAATCTGGAAATCAGCTTTTGTTCTCCCTCTGCTAAAAGGGGGTGAACCAACAAATGTCAACAACTACAGACCAATTTCAAAATTATGCATTCTTGCCAAACTGTTCGAAAGACTTGTCTGTGATCAGCTAACTGATTTCCTACAATCAAACCATATTCTATCACAATTCCAGTCAGGATTCAGAAAACAACACAGCACCGTCACTACAGTTCTCAAAGTATTAAATGACATCATACATGCCCTGGACTGCAAACAATTCTGTGTTGCCCTATTTAGATGTTGTGAAAGGGGTGCCACAGGGTTCTGTCTTGGGTCCCATTCTTTTCTCCCTATACATCAACGATCTTTGCAGTGATCTGTCAAATGCCTCCCACCATTATTACGCAGATGACACCATCATCTATTGCTGTTCTTCCTCCCTCAGCCAAGCTTTCACCTCTCTTCAGGATGCTTTTAATATTATTCAGTCACGGCTGCAAAAACTTAGACTGGTCCTAAATGCCGACAAAAGCAAGTTCATGGTTCTTGCCAACAGAAAGCAGCAACCAGAGAACCCACCTCAAATTGGAACCCAAGAGGGAAAACAAATAGAAATGGTCTCCACCTACAAATATCTAGGTTTCAACATTGACACTGAACTGTCTTTTAAAATCCACATCTCCAAAATGGCCACTAATAATAATAATAATAATGAATTCAATTTATAACGCGCTTTTCATTAGTGAAAATCTCAAAGCGCTACACACATTGAATGCTACACACATTCATACACCGGTAGCGGCAGACTACCATGCAAGGTGCTTTCCAGTCCTACCGGGAGCAACTCGGGGTTAAGTGTCTTGCCCAAGGACACAACGACACATGGTGTGGGGAACCGGGATTCGAACCGCCAACCTTCCGATCGGGGGACGACTGCCATTACCACTACGCCACGGCCCCCGTATAAACTCAAACTGAAGCTAGGTTTCTTCTTCAGAAACAAATCCTGCTTCTCATGCAAAGCCAGGAGAACATTAGTAGCTGCAACATTCATGCCAATACTAGATTATGGTGACGTGCTGTACATGAGTGCTGCATCAAAATACCTACAGTCCTTAGACTCCATTTACCACGGTGCCCTTCGGTTCATTACTGACTCCAGTTATCGCACTCATCACTGTGAGCTTTACGTAAAATCTGGCTGGTCATCTCTCAGCACTCGCAGATACACTCACTGGATATCCTTCATCTACAAGACCCTCCTAAACCTAGTCCCGTCATACCTCACCTCCTTAATACAAACATCACACAGTCATTACTCCCTGCGCTCTAACGATTTAGTCCTCCTGTCAGTTCCTCCTGTCAGAACTGAACTAGGAAAAAGAGCATTCAGCTTCGCCGTCCCCTCAGCCTGGAACAACTTACAGAAAGATCTGAAACTATCAACATTCATCTCTCCTGGATCCTTTATGTCAACCGTAGTAGAAAATGTCATCAAGAAACTTGACCATTGCAGATGTTTCTAACCATTACTTATCCAATATACATGTCATTGTTGATTTTTTAACTTTATTTACCCAACCGAGGTCTGTCTGCTTGTTTTGTATATAATGTATATAGAAATCTGTCATGTCCTGTTGGTTTTGAACTACCTGGTTAAATAAAGGTGATTGATTGATTGATTGAATAGCCACTTTTACCTATTACATGATACAACAGCATGCCATACTACTTAAGTGCCATCTAGCGGCTGGAAATGGTAGTGTTCAATATTTTCAGTCAGAATGAATTACAACGGTCATATCTCAGCCAAAAATCAGTTTATAAATACAGGTAGTCCTTGACTTACGACGTAGATCCGTTCCTACGCGGCGGCGTAAACAGATTTTTGACGTAAGTCGAAGTATACATACATACTGCACCATATACATGTACAGTACTGTATTACCAAGCACTTAGCCTATCCTAACACAGTACCCTACATAATTATCAAAAAACACATACATTTGGGAGCCATAATGAAGGGAAAAAAGAGTTATGACCTACTGGGATGCTGGAAGCCTTATTCCTCTGTCCATCGGCCGTATTCTCTATTACGTTTAGGACGTAAAACCGTGTTCACAGTACAGTTTTGTTTGTTTTTTGAATGTCCAGAGGGCCAGACTTAGCTTTTTTAGAGTACAGTGCAGTATTCCTCCGCCGCTACGTTTACGGCGAAAAACCGGAAACTGCGTAACTCTGCTTTTCAATTTTTATTTTATTTTTTATGGGAGATGCGTCGTAACCTCGAAACGTCGTAACTCGAGACCGTCGTAACCCGAGGACTACCTGTATAGGAAAAAATCCATAAATACGTCACTTCAGCGTATACGTCGCAAGGTATGCAAATTGTGCAAAAATACGCAACTTATAGGGCCAAAAATATGATAACAAAGAGCAGAGTGTAGGGAAAACATTTGTTTACTGACTTTGTTTTCCAGAAATCAAACTTTCTAAAAACGACCGTCTCAAACGTCAAAGGTGCTTTTCAAATTAATTGTAAAATACAAGCCTTGAGTCCTGTTGAAAAGTTTTAAACCAGCGCTAACCTTACTTCCAACATCTAGATACAGTATTGGAAAGAAATGTATTCAAAAAAGCGGAACGCCAATGTGCCCGGTCGCTGAGGGATTTGAATCATGAATGTTTGTTGTTTAGATGAGTGTTTTTCTGGACTGGAATAGTTCAATCCAATTTCAGTTCATTTATATAGCACCAAATCACAGCAAATTTGTCTCATGGCACTTTATAGGAGCATTCACAAAAGCCAATTACCGGTAGTAAAGTTCTCTGTCTAAGGAAGCAGCAGACATGTTGAAGAATCTTGGCTTCATTGCAGTCTCCCATCCTGAGCAAGTACAATGGCGACAGTGGAAAGGAAAAACTCTCTTTTAAAAAAGAAGAAACCTCCAGCAGAACCAGGCTCAGGACAAATGGCCATCTGCTTTGACCGGCTGGTTGAGAGGACAGAAAGGAGAGACAAACAAACACAGAATGGTAGGTCCAGATGTTGGTGCAGGTGTACCGGAAAGACAAAAAAACACATGTTAAGGATAGAAAAAATAATTACAAATACAGAACAGGTTGAATAGTAAAGGGAATCCAACGAAACCTTAATATTTTTGGTTCAATAAATGCAAGAGGGGGTCGCACGGTGTTGGTTGCGCGGTTGTCTCTCAGTGAGAAGGTTACCGGTTCAAATCCTGCCACAGACCATAAACATGCATATTAGGCTGATTGGTAACTCTAAATTGTCCCTAGGTGTGAGAGTGAATGGTTGTTTTTCTCGTTTGTCTTTGTGTGTCCCTGTGATGGACTGGAGACCTGTCCAGGTGTATTTCGACCCGGCCCCAGCCATCATCTCTGAACCCCACCCGATCCTACAAATTAACAGTACTTACAGGTCGGAACCTGAACCCCCCCGACATTTTTATTTAGGCTTTGACTGCTTATACCACTGATTATTATTAAGGGTTGGTGGACGCACGTGGTTGAGTAAAGTGGGCAGAAGATCGGAGCTGAGGAGCCATCAAAGCGCATTCAATGCTTCCCCTGCTTCTGTCTGCATTGGACCCTGCTTTGACATGTCGGATATTTTGTGATCTCACCTGTTTTGGTCATCTGCAGTGCACGCCCGCTGAGTGCCGCGACTGAATGAACGTCCAGTTGGGCTGATGGATCATTGGCAGTAGTCCATTTGAAGCTTAACTGAACTTTGTACTTCTTTCAACCGGTTGGACAGCACGCTGTCAAATGGCTGCATGTGGCTGGTGTAGTATGGCAAGCCACGTTGGCATATAACTGGATCGGCCGTGCGCGTCCATGATACAATTAAAAGCCCAACACCAACCCAGCCTGCACATTAAGCACATTATTATGGTCGGGCCTGGTCCGAATCTGGTCCGGGATCCGGGTTCGGTTAAAATGGACTGCTCTATCCAGTTGTCCCCTGCCTCTCGCACAGTGATCAATGATCTGGTGCTCAGATAAATAGTGCCAACTTTTTATGAACATGAATGTTTCTGTACAGCGCCCTGAGACGACTTCTGTTGTGACTTGGTGCTTTATAAGTAAACTGAATTGAATTGAATTGATAGCCGGATACAGGCATCAGTGACATGAAAAAGAAGAAGTGGGTAAAGATAATGGCCGGCCGGCGGACGGACCGCCGGTGAGGTGTTGTGATGCGAGTTCTGCCTGCTACGTGGGGCGAAAAACAACACTGAGCGACTCTCCGCAGTTTGAGAATTGCCGCGTTTGAGCAAAACTCTTTCAGAGTCGTCTGTTTCCTGTTCCGCATTACGTTAGAACAGGGGTGTCAAAGTCTAATACACAGAGGGCCAAAAAAACAAATTTGGTACAAGCCAAAGGCCGGACTGGTTCAATGATTATTATAAGGGGGTGATATAAGAAATGTCTTCTTCTTTCTGCACTCTTTTCATTCAATGTTTTCTTTTTGATGAATTTGTTTTATTTCGTCTCTTTTAAATGAATGAATAAATGAATTAAATAACACATTAAATAGCTTTACATCTGCTAAGTTCTTGGCATAAATCAACACAGTCAGATTCCTGCTTTTAGTATTTTACATTGTTTTATAATTTAGCTGTTTATGTTTCGTTTTTTTATACAGTTTTCTTGTGATTTTTAATTAATATGCTTTTTTATGATTGTTTACTGTTGGCTGTTAAGTATCAAGCTGCGAAATTCTTCATTTTCTACAGCTGATAGCTGTTGGTCATTAATTATGATGAAGTTTAGCAACTTCTCTGTGGACATTCAAGCTCCGTGGCTTCAGCGGTGTGTTTTTATTGTTCAATCCGGGGCGGGCGCTCTGATTTCGGTCAGCCGCTCTCAGCCTGTCCCTCCTATACGAGAGGGTCAGACAACCGTTCCGACTGGATGCAGCTGGCCGCGGTCGGTTTCCCTGTTTCGGTTCAGCGAGAGTGGCGTCACGCTGAAGCCCCAGAGCTCGAATGTCCAACGTAAAACTAACTTGACCACGGTTTAATGTGGCGCTATGGCTCTGCAGACATTGCACGTTGCTGTCTTGTGGTGTTTAGTGTAAAATACATCCACACAGCGGACATGTTACAATGAAAAGTTGGCTAGCTGTTAGCTAAAGTGCTACTCACTCAGTCCGCACGCTGTAGCTGGCTGCAAACTATGAAATGGATTTCCTGAATGTGATGTGAGGCGGGTCTTATTACTCTGGGTTCATGAGACACGACTCCGGATCGGATCGGCCCCATCCCTACTACCGTTGCATTGTGGGGAATGTAGTGCTGTGCGATATGACAATATATATCGTGGGGACGATAGAAACGTGTCTATCGTGCTACTTTCCTTCTATCGTATCTATCGTGATAAATAAGAATAAAACAATAACTGTCGCAAAGAAGCTTCAGGTTTTGCGAGATGACAGCACTGCTTTATGTTTGACGCACGCGTGGGTTTGCGACACATGCTTTACATTGTTAAACTCGAGAGCAACGGAGACGCAGGCGCATGAAGCCGGTGTCACAACAAGGAGAAACAGCTGCACAGGCAGCCCAAGAAGAAGAACTTTTACCAAAAAGAGGGGGAAGCTCACCTTGTTAGCTTCCATTATTTCGCTCCGCTGAAACTCGGAGACAAAATGGGTCCAGAGGACACGAACCCAGAGTCCAACCGAGTCCGAACTCGGGTCCAGTTAACCAATACAAAACAGACCAGAGACACAACAGAACCGGAATCAAACGCAACGTTTTCTCTTTTCTGTTTCTTGCCTTGTTTACTCCAGATTCCAGAGCGGATTTCTTCTTCGTGGGTTTTATTAGCAGCCGTTGTTTTACCGCCACCTGCAGGAAAAATTTGGACCAAAGTAGAAACTCCTTTTCTACTTTGGTCCAAATTTCCTTGTTCTTTTTGTTCACATTCTTATAATTGTAACTGTATCTGTAGTAAAAAAAAAAAAAAAAAACTTTGGTCCAAATTTTTCCTGTACACACACACACACATCGTGTTGTATATATCGTGATATATATCATTATCGTGATATGAAAAAGTCCATATTGTGATATATGATTTTTTTCCATATCGCCCAGCACTAGTGGAATGTAGTGCTGGTGCGTGCAAAACACCAGCGGACGGCTGTGGCCTGCGGGCCGGTTCTAATAGTAATTAAATATCATCCAGGGGGCCATAGATAATTAATTTATAGGGCGGATGTGGCCCGCGGGCCTTGACTTTGACATATGTGTGTTAGAACCTCCTTTGAGGGAAGATGCAGCAACTTTTCAGTATCTCTGCGTCATCGTCTGATTGAATCCACGAGACCCGAGAAACGACTGACGTTACCAACGGAAGGATTAGGAGCAACACCGCAGTGGCATCATCAGGACATCAAGGCTTGGATTTGTGTAGGATTACGTGGAATTATACTGCGTTTCTTTCCTTAACCCCCCTGGGTGTGACATTCACCGGAGCCAGAGGCCCAGACCTTACATGCTACATTAACATTAGCAGCACAAACACAACCTTCCGCCTCAACCCAGGCCTGTTTTTGCAGAAGCAGCCTGAGCAAATGGCCTCGCTAAAGGCTTTTTAATAGACTGCTTTGTGTGGCGAGAACTCGGGGTGACGAGGGGAGTCCCGGGGGAGACGTGGGGGCAGCAGCGAGCCGTTGAAGATGCTTCAGGTTGAAAACTGGAGGAGGGTTTGTGTGGCCGGGATGCTGCAGCTGTAAAATGTAATTAATGTACATAGAGTTTAAATAGCATCAGTGACATTTATTAAAATGTTTTCTTCTCTGTGTTGTGACCTGCCCATTAGCGGTTTATAAACGTGTTTACCGAGAGCTCGTGCGTTGAAGATTCTTGGCATTTCTTTCCCACCTTACAGTCTGAAGAGATGTGGACGTTCAGGCCACTGTTTGGTTAGCAGATTATTTATAAATGAATGGACGAATGGTTTATTTGGTCATGTCAAGAAGAACAGTTGCAAACAAATAATTAAATATTTAAACACTTGAGCAAAAAGGAACAGAAGCCAAAAGCTTTCCTCTACAAAACATGTATTAAAACAAGAAAAGGACCAAACAGAACAGCAATATTCAATGTACAATACATTAACAATGATGTCCTCCCCATATCCACAGTATTCCTATGCCCCATGATGCTTTGCGCGAAATGTGCACACGACTTCCGGTTGACCGGAAACACCGTTTGTTTACATGCGAGTAATACAGTTGAAGACAGTCCAAACTTTGTTGTTTTAGTTCATTAAAAATGTGGGAACACCACTCGTTTTGTTAAAAGAGGAGGGACAAATAAAAAGAAATTACAGATGTTACCTGATCGCGCAGACATAATTTAAAAATAACGCGTTTGCTCCGGCCTCTCGGCTAAGGTTTATTAGCAGCTATCTCGGCTAAAGATACCGGTCGCGTCTGAGATCTATCGTTTTAAGACAGTAAATCTTCCAAAACTCTCATTAATAAACCCTCCCCGAATAAAAATATGTTACCTGATCGCGCAGACATAATTTAAAAATACATAAATAGCGAACGCGTTTGCTCCGGCCTCTCGGCTAAGGTTTATTAGCAGCTATCTCGGCTAAAGATACCGGTCGCGCCTGACATATATCATTTTAAGACAGTAAATCATCCAAAACTCTCATTAATAAACCCTCCCTGAATAAAAAGAAATTACAGATGTTACCTGATCGCGCAGACACAGCCATAGAGTAGGATGCAGGGACACTCTTTCTTTGTTTTGGGTCCGTGTTGAAAACACTGTTGTTTTAGCCAAAGATTTAGCTTGGTCCGGTTGTTGGTGCAGCCGCGAACAGCACAGCAGGTACCTGAACCCCGGTAGGACATTTCAGTAAACGTTCCGTTTAAACAAAAGCTGTGTTTGCTCCGATAAAATGAATGAAAATAACTTTCAAAAACACCCGCGATACATACTCCGCCTATGGAATAAAGGCACTTCCGGTGTCGGACAGGAAGTACAATGCACATTCGCTTCTACAATGACACCCCCAAGAATACTGTGGATACATTTACATGCTTTTGACACTGTGGATCATAACATCCTGTGTCATAAGCTCTCAGAAATCGGTTTCTCTGATCACACCATCGGTTGGTTTTCTAACTATCTTTCCAATCGGAGGCAATGTGTTCAACATAACGGTACTTCTTCCAGCTATTTAACAGTTAAAAATGGTGTACCACAAGGCTCAGTTTTAGGACCCACTCTCTTTACAATCTACATAGCTAATGTAGGTCACTGCATCCCTGATGCATCCTTACATTTCTATGCTGATGATACAGTTGTTTACTGCCGAGCTAAAACAGTTGCTAAGGCTTTCCTGTTACTGCAATCTGCTTTTGACATCATCCAGTCAGATTTGTTCCGTCTCAAACTTGTCCTAAATGCTGATAAAACAAAAGGGATGTTTTTTTCAAATAGGAAGGCGGTTCCAGCAGATCCTCCTCTGATTTTATCTTCAAATGGTGTCCCTATTGAGTTTGTTGATTCCTATAAATATCTGGGTATCCTGATCGATTCACATCTCTCTTTTAAACTCCACGTGGAAAACCTAGTGAAGAAACTGAAAGTTAAACTGGGTTTCTTTTTCAGAAACAGATCATGTCTATCACTGAATGTCAGGAAACGCCTTGTGTCTGTGACTTTCCTTCCCTCCATTGATTACGGTGACATTCTCTACATGAATGCTCCTACAAGCACCCTGCGGATGTTGGATGTTGTCTATCATGGTGCACTAAGATTCATAACTGGTTGTGATTATCGTACCCACCACTGCACCCTGTATTCACTGGTTAACTGGACATCATTAACCTCACGCAGACTCTTCCACTGGTACATTTTCATCTTTAAATCACTTCTTGGTCTGCTGCCCTCATACATCTCCTCCTACATGTCTTTACGTGAGTGCAGCTACAGTGTGCGCTCTCAGGACATGATTACCTGCAGTGTTCCGTCAGTGAGGACTGAACTTGGAAAAAGGGCCTTCTCCTACTCCGCTCCTGCTTCATGGAATATCTTACAAAAAGATCTGAAGCTCTCGACCTTGACTTCTCTAAATGGTTTTCAGAATCTGTTGGAATCCTGGCAAAAACCAATGCAGATTTGTTCCTGTCTTTGATTTTATACGTCTACCTTATAATGTTTTGCTAGTTTTTTGATACTTTGTTAAAAAAAAAAAAAAAACTTTTTTTTTTTTTTCTCTCTTTTGTTTTCTATTGTTTATTGTTTGTTTGTTTATTGTTTATTGTTTAAGGAAATTCTACCACTGCTGTTCATTGTTCTTTAGTTTTAGCAGGTCGCTTTCGTAAATGAGCCCATGAGGTTCAAAAGATTTACCTGACTAAATAAAGGTTGAATGAATGAATATACATGTATTTACATACATAATATAAATCATTACTACGGTAGTTTTTATTAATATTATTATAATTTTCATGCATCACTATCATCAACTTTTATTACTTTAAACTTTAACTCTTTATAACTTGAATTTAGATTCATTTTTAAAACTTACAAGAGCTACTAAACTTAAATTTCACACTTTAATTATTCCAAAACTGAAACACATCTGTGATTTACATTAGTTTTTTTTTGGACCACTTAGATTATAATAACCTTAACTTTAAAAAATCCTTTGAAAACAGGCAGGAAGACTATTGTTTCTAACTAAATATATTATTTCCATTGTTCATAAATAGAGAATAAAGCAAAATTTTAAAGCAGAAGACCTTCGAATAATGGAATTGTAGCGTAAAAAAACTTATTTATTAATCTAAGTAATAATAATAATAATAATACAGTAATAAACTTTATTTATTTTGCACCTTACAACATCTTTCATTGACCAGTTCAATTCAATTCAGTTTATTTATTTAGCGCCAATTCACGACAAAAGTCATCTCATGGAACTGAACAGAAATATTTATATATAAAAATAATAATTTAATATTATTTATCTGTGGAGCAGACTGTTTTGAGTTCAACTCCATCGCAGAGCTCTCATCTTGAGCAAGCATGAAGGCGACAGTGGAAAGGAAAAACTCCCTCATGAGGAAGAAACCTTAAGCAGAACCAGGCATTCTTTTCTGAAGTTTAATATTTGGGTTTATACTGTATTAGTTTTATTTACATTACCTCAAACTTTCGCACATCAGAACATTTATAAGTTAAAAATAAAGTATATGCAAACAACTTTTAGAACACTTCTCTAGTTTTATAAACAATGTCAATTGATTTTGATAATTTTTGTCTGATATATTCTATATGTGACTTTAACAGTTTTTCAACGAAATTATTCCATAAAATTTAGTCCATAAATTCCACTAAGCTCCATAAATTTTGTTTTACATTCATTTAAGTCATTTCCTGAGTAAAATAAATCAGAATAATCTGCAAATGTAGCAAAATTCAACTTTTTTCATACTCTAAAAATGTCATTTATAAAAATTATAAATAGCACTGGCCCCAAAACTGAACCTTGTGGAACGCCGCAGATTACTCTCCTACCATATGATTCCGTACGATTAATTTCAACAAACACAGATTATTTACATAACTTATCAGCCACCGTTTGGTAATACATCTTAAACATTATAAAAAGAAAATGACTCTCTAAAGACATTGCCTTTTCAGATTAATTTTACATGAATGATTAAAAAAAATTAAAGTAAATTTACGCTGACGGAAAAGGAAACATTTAACCTGTTTACTTTTGAGCAATTTGCTCTGATCATACAAATAAAATTCTAATTCAGCCAGAAATAACCAATATTGAGTACAGTATTTTCTGGTGTATAGGTCGCACCTGTGTATAGGTCGCATTGTCCAAGTATCACCAATAGATTGGAAAAATCCCTAGATAGGTCGCACCTACATTTAGCTCTGCTGCAAATGTCTGCCACAGGAGCGCACAGCAAGGCTTTTAAGAAGATTAACACTTAAAAACAATTATTTGTTTGATAAAAATTATAGCAAATATATGTCTGAGCTGAACTTTTCCTTAATAAATGAACGTAATTGTGAAATGAGCTGGATTTAAAAATTTGTTTCACCGAAAGTGATAACAAGCCATATATAGGTCGCACCTGAGTATAGGTCGCAGGCCTTGAAAAAAAAAACATAAAAAGGTGCGACCTATACACCGG
>JBBPBX010106882.1:0-11377 GCA_038048925.1 Garcialebias charrua
CTGAAGTACTTTGCAGAATATATTGATTAAGTTGTTGTTGGTCAGTAAACTGACCAGCTGGTGCCAAACTTTAATGAATGAAAAATAAATAAAACAAAAGTAGTAGGGCTGAGATTGAAAAGGTGTCATCCTTCTTCCTCCATCTCACCCTTCGTTATGGCTACAAGCTTCTACCCCGAGGTTGTTGGACTCATGAACCCCTAGTCTGAATTATCACTGTGAAAACAAATCACTGTAATACCATTTGGTTATGTGCTACTGATCATTTCATATTGCTATGTTAATTCGTCCTCATCTGCTCATACAGACTCATGTTCGTGCTGCTATTGTTTGGCGCATTGTTTCATACTAGGGCTTAGTGTATTTTTAGTTTAGTGTATTTCTTATTTCATGTCTCGGATCTTTTTTACTGTTTTTCTTTACAATTTGTATTTCTGTTGGATGTAACTTGGACCATTGTCTATAGTTTCGTTCCACCTTATGTACCACATGTGATGTGAATGACACACATTGACCTTGAGAACTGAAAGAACAAATGATCCTTCATAGCATTCTCAGTAAAATGCTTAGCCCCCCCTTAGCACCTGCAGAAAAATATCTCTGGATCCGCCACTACCTTTTTCCAAGTTCAGTCCTCACTGACGGAACACTGCAGGTGATCATGTCCTGAGAGCACACACTGTAGCTGCACTCACGCAAAGACATGTAGGAGAAGATGTATGAAGGCAGCAGACCAAGACTTTGAATTTTAAGTTGGAAGAGAAAAGTCAATTGGTTCATCTGGACAGCAAAGGGTTAACCCTTCTTGAAGGAGGATAAATGTGGGGGTGGCAGCGAGCCATAGGAGATGGCAGAGAGAGGAGGCAACATAAGGGCGATTCTCCCAGTACTTGGGGGCTGCATACAGGCATCAAATATTTTTAAACAATTTATTTTATAAAAACAACCCATGGCTCATCCATCAATCAGCCAATTGTGCGACATGTCCAATCTTATTTTGAAAAACTGCGATTGATCGAGTCTGCAAAAAATGAACCACAATGTAGCAAGGGACTGCTGTATATTAATTTCAGAAAGTACAATTTGAAGATTCATCACAGTGAAATAGTTCAAGGGGAAGGTGGGGTGGAGTTTGAGGACCAGGACTGGGAAACACTGGTCAAAGTTATGACAATTACTTTCTGAAATTAGGGACAAAAAAAACGATATATAGATCTTTTTCATGATATTCTAATTCTTTGAGATGTAAATGTATTGCTATAAACACAAATAATGCTATGGTGTTTTTAAAGGTTGATCCAGTTTTATGAATTAATTTAAGCTCTATTCTTAGATGGAAAACTACTTCATCCGTCCAGTAAAAAGAAACTGACTGAAATGCAGAACCGCTCTGATCATGTTGAAGGCAACTTCTCAGATGGCGAGGAGCTTCACATCACACCTCACCTATCAAGATACAGAAAAAGATTTATACCAGAAAAGAACACGAGCATGGCACCGATCAAGAATCAGGCAAGTTTACTTTCAGTGCTACTTGTACTAGGGATTCACAGCCAAATTATTGATAAAAATGTCAAAAATGTCCATTTAAGTTGGACACCATTTTGATTGATGATCTAAAAGCACACCTCTATAAATGTATCCTACAATTCCTTCATTATTTAATGCATCAAACTTAACCAGTGACATCTTTGCAAATTAATCTAAAAGGGTGGTTTACTTCTTTGACCCACTTAGACAACGAGCACCCTTTCCTTCAGAGCCAGCTTTTGGCGACATAGGTGGTTGCTAAGGGTGCTGCTACACGTACTCAAACCAAAAATATCAATAACATGCAAGACTCACAGACACCCTGTGCTCATGCTTTGCATTTAGAAATTCAGAAAATATGAAAAAAAAATGCTGAGACACTGAACTAAATGGTTTCTGAAATCATCATATATCTAAGGATCTATCAGAAGAAGATTATTATAACACAACCGTGATTAATGCCTGTAATTGTTTTACTTGAAGTCTTTGTCTTTTACAGTGTGTCCTAACATCTTTAAGTCTTTACATTTTTTTAAATGTATGTATTTAAAATTTCATAAAATGCAGATTTTTCAAGGTGTACCTAGAATTTGTTTACTCTGTACACATTTAGATTTTGTTTTAATAAGGTCTTTGTTTAGAAATAAAATATTTTGTACCAACAAAAATGTTTTCCTTTTCCTTAGGTCCTTCAAAATCCTCTGTGAAGAGACCTTGGAGTCAGCAGGAAAAGCTTGCTGTTCAGCGGTACTGTATATGGGCAATTTTGTGTCAATGCGAAAGGTGCCGAGAAAACAAGAGTGCGAAATATGCATTGAAAAATCCTCCCCTGCTCTTGACAGAAGAGCATGGAAAGATGTTAAATTTTATGTGCACAATGAAATAGTCAAGATAAAAAAAACACTAAAACATTGAGATCATCATCAGTCTTTATTCCCCGGCCTGTTTTGTAAAAGGCACATTTTAATTCAAGTTATGGACAGGTCTCTTTATTTAGGTATGAGCCCTATTTGTCACTGGGACAATTTTACTTTTTAATGAAGAGGCCCATTTTTATCAGTGGTAAATCTTGTATTTTTATTTTTTAAAAGGCCTGTTTTTTCACTGGCATATCCAGTTTTTATTTTCAATTTAGAATTATTTCATTATACAGATATGTGCAAAGGCTCTTTATTCCCCGACCTGTTTTGTAAAAGGCACATTTTAATTGATTTTTTTTTTTCAAGTTATGGACAGTTCTCTTTATTTAAGCACGAGCCCTATTTGTTACTGGGATAATTTTACTTTTTAATGAAGAGGCCCATTTTTATCAGTGGCAAATCTTGTATTTTCATTTTTAAAAAGGCCTGTTTTTTCACTGGCATGTTCCAGTTTTTATTTTCAATTTAGAATTATTTCATTATACAGACATGTGCAAAGGCTCTGTTGATGTTGTTCACTGTTTACTGAAAGATTTAATGCCTGTGTCTAAATAAAAAATCTCTTCAAAGTGCAATCTTATCTATTTTAGTAGAAAATGTTTTATCATCAGGTGTACTGAAAAACATCAACTCAAGCTACCTTTAATTTTTAAAGTACAATGTTGTGTGAGATTCATTTTAAATTGTGAAAAGTGGGCTTCACTTGTAATCAGTGTTGTATAAAGTACCTCAAAGTGTTACTTGTGTAAAAGTTCAAGTATCTAACTTTTACCAAAGTAAATTTTACTTTAAGAGTATTACTTGACTTAAAGTCATAAAGTACCGTACATTTACTGTACTTAAGTATCAAAAGTAAATTTCTCATATAAAATGTACTTAAGTATTAAAAGTAAAATATTGAGTAAAAGTGATATTAAAAGTAAAATATTGAGTAAAAGTGAGCTATTACATTTTCCAAAATGAAATTTAGGAGGGGACTTCTTCCAAAAACACTTTTCTAAAGTCCACAATGACTATAATGTTATATTAAAATGTTAATGTTTATGCACTGATCTACCTGTTTCTGCTACATATACTGGTATATCTCTGCCACGCTCATCTTCATACTAGACTACGTACATTCAACATGTCCTCCTCTAGTGTGATGTGATTTTTGTCATGTTCAGGTGTGATGGATCTTACAAACCAATAGAAAGGCAAAATTATATATATTTATGCTTCTCATCCAATTACAATTATATTCACTCTATCCAGGCGGTGTAATTGATCTGTATACAGTATATTTGAGAAAAAATAAATGGTTGAACAAGCCAAAAAAAAGCTAACCTGAAGCTTTAAAAGATGAAATGACCCTTTAAATTGTTAAAAAATAAGCTAAAGGAGTGCTGTAGGGAAGCTAAAATTTGTTTGGCCAAACTGGCCAAAAACAGAAACTACAAAAGGCTAAATGACCCTTTAAAGTGTTCAACAGGTTTTAAAAGAGATGTAGGCAATCAAAAATAGTTTAACAAATGTTAAATTGGTTAACAATTGTTTAAAAAATGCAGAAAACATGTTAAAATAGCTCATGTGAAATAAACCAAACCTAACAAAACTGAAATTGATCTTTAAAGTAGTAGAACAGAAGGTTAGAGCATAATAAGCATTCACACACTAAACGGTCCCCACTTGGTTGGTTAAATACATTTTTTCACACACCTATCGGTCCTCAATTTGCTGGTCAAAATCTTTTTTCAAAATGTTGCTGTTCTGCAATGTCTGAGTGAGTGTTTAGTGGGTGGGTGACATCTAGTGTCCAAAATTGCTCTCACACTCTTTCTAAGTCGTTCAGAACTAGTGGTCCTCACTCTGCTGGTGTTTTTACTTGGTCCTCACTATGTGGGGAGTACAAGAATGTGTGTGTTTGTGTGTGTGCACTCATATGTGTCTGCATGCATATGTGTGTATGTGCTCCCAGGATTGTGGTTACCATGGTGCTGGCTGCCTTATATGGCCACTGGAGTCAAAGAGCAAAACACAGTGGGTTGTGTGGGCAAGTATGCACACACACACACACACACACACACAATGAATGTAGAGGATATCTCCTCAGATGCAGAGAGCATGACCCCAAAGGACTCAAACACCACCTCAACAAGACCAGTTTATGAAAAATCTCACAACAAGCGCACACCAGCCCAGCTCCTGCCTGCCTTTTGTATTTTCAAAACTAATTAAATGTCGCATCTGAATGACATTACATAATAGCAGTGCAATTAAAAAGACATGCAAAGCAGCAATGAGCTGAACTTTATTTCCCAGCACGCCAATGCATCTTCTTCCACTGCAGAAGGCATGTTTTTTTTTTGTTTTTTTTATCTGCATACTGCGCTGAAAACTAAAGGTTACCACACCCTGGACAATACCTGTTTCCTTAAAGACCCTCAATCTCAGCACTGTTGTGCAATGTGTGGTGATTTGTGTTTGAGGTTAACCCGAGAGGTCAAGCTGACTTTCACACCCCTTGCCATGCTTAAAAGCCCAGGGTCAAATGCAGATAAAGAAGAAGAAGCTCCATGACCCTGGACAAAAAGGTAAAGAAAAGTGTTTGGAAATGTGCATCTCACTCTGAAAAAGACAGAGAGGTGGATGGAAAAAATGCACCATATGCAACTACGGTACAGTTGTTTTACCTAATGAACATTTAAAAATTTTTAAAGACCCTTCCTACACACATACAGCGGACCTGTGGGTGTGTGGCATTTCTAAATCCAAAGCCAGCATCATCCTTTGAAGAGTACATTGTGTGTGACAGAGAAACATTGTCCCAGAAGAAGCTAATGGCTCATCAGAGGGTTGTAGCTGGTATTGTGTGTGTGTGTGTCCTTGTTTATGCTACTTTGTAAGGTCCATTTTTCCAACTTATACTAAATTGTGAGGACCAACTGCTCCTTATGGGGCCCACAGCCTGGCCTCCATAGGAAGAAATCTCGTTGGTGGGTTAGGGGTTGGCCTGATGCATGCTCAATAACCCAGGTAGAAAAATCTAAAAAATCCAAGTCTGGTCCTCTGAACATTCAAAAAACAAAAAAAAAACTGTAGAAACGTTTTGTATTTCGTCCGAAAGACTTCCTCAGTCTGAGGTGTTGTATTCAGCTCAGTCTTATAAATAGCACCCTCTCACAGTGGCTATGTCTCAATTCAGGGGCTGCGTCCTCATGAGTGCGCATTTGTCGGCCGCATACGTCATTGCCCCGCGCGGAGGACTGTCCCAATTCGAAGACTCCTACTCATGCAGCCGAGGAATGCAGCCTACTTCCTGTCGAAATCCAAGGATGCATCCGTGGAACCTTCAAGACGGAGGCTATCCCAGAATTCGTAGCGCCAGCATGTATCTGCTGACCTGGGATTTGGTTCAAGCATCAAGATCCAGCTGCAGGGCGTGCTCCTCTGTGTTGAACCAAACAAACTAAAATGGTGGCAATGATGGAAAACCTTCACCACAAGGCATCCTGGGAGAAATCAAAGGGCTAATGAAAGGGCCTCCAACCAACAGTGGGGGTTGTGATTGCCCACCCTCAACTGTCACAGTGTTCAATCAAACCACCAGAACAACAAGGGCTGTGTCTCAATTCAGGGGCTGCATCCTCATGAGGACCCAGCCTAGCTGGGCCGAGTAGGCCACGCACTCACAAGACCGGGTGGGCTGAGCGAAACTGCTGAAATGGGACGGTCTAGCCTTCAGGTTTGCCGGCCTTGAAGTGGGTGGGGCGTTCTCTTGAAGTGGGTGGGAAATTCTTGTGTGCGCGCTTGGTGTGTGTGTGTGTGGAAAGAGAAGGGACGCCGCTAAAATATATTACTAAGCTGAATACATGTACAGGGAACCCCCGACCTACGAACGAGTTAGGGAGTTAGGAACCGTTCGTAGCTCGATCCTGTCGTAGCTAGGGGGTGAAAATAGCGTCCCGTTCGTAGGTCGTTATTCCGTTCGTAGGTCGCGGAAATACCGCTAACGGTGCGCCGCGCACACATTTAACAGCATGAGACTGACATACTGGGCCATAAACATGCACAGAACTTTATTTACAAACACTTATCTAAACCATTACACCACACATTCATCCATAAACACACACAGTAACTGTACATCAGTAACTTCACATCAGAACTGCAGGAAATCAGCAGGAAATCACATCAGCAAAATGATGTCAACAATCACACATGAACACTTCTCAAAGTGCAGCTTTTAACATCACAACAGCAGCAAATCAGGGACTCCCATCAGCAAAATGATGTCAACAATCACACATGAACACTTCTCAAAGTGCAGCTTTTAACATCACAACAGCAGCAAATCAGGGACTCCCATCAGCAAAATGATGTCAACAATCACACATGAACACTTCTCAAAGTGCAGCTTTTAACATCACAACAGCAGCAAATCAGGGACTCCCATCAGCAAAATGATGTCAACAATCACACATGAACACTTCTCAAAGTGCAGCTTTTAACATCACAACAGCAGCAAATCAGGGACTCCCATCAGCAAAATGATGTCAACAATCACACATGAACACTTCTCAAAGTGCAGCTTTTAACATCACAACAGCAGCAAATCAGGGACTCCCATCAGCAAAATGATGTCAACAATCACACATGAATCCATAAATCCATCAGCAGCATCACATCTATCAGAAACATGTTGCAACCATCATGTTTTTGAAACCAGTGCGTTGATGAGTGTCCATGTGCATGAGAAAGAAGTCCATGAACTCAGAAAAAGCTAGAAGCAGCAGAAAAATGAAACAAAATTGCCTTACTTTGACTGAAGTGTAGGTAGACAGATGTTTTTCTCATGATCAAACCTGCATCTGATGGAACTGCTTAGCCATTGCTCAACAATGAATGTTGGGAGCATTTTAGGCCAGCTGTTAGTTCAGGCAGGTGTCAGTTCAGGTGTGTGGTCCTGATGTGAGCAGGTCTGTGCATCACATGAAGTTTTTTTGGTTTTTGGCAGCAGTCATTTAGGCAGAACGACACAAAGGTGATGGATGGAGGCAACATGCAGGACACCAGAGGCAGGCTGGAGGACAGGCAGCACCAGAGGCTCATCCATGAGGTGGAGCAACACGCGGATGAACTGTTGGAACACAACCACACACAGACGTCAGCACCTGCAGAGAACAACAACACAGACAACAACAACTTCTCCTTACCTGTGTGGTGCATGTGTGGAGGACAGGCAGGAGGCTGGAGGACAGGCAGGAGGCTGGAGGACAGGCTGGAGGCTGGACGACAGGCTGGAGGCAGAGCAGCAGGAGCACGTAGCACCAGAGGCTCATCCATGAGGTGGAGCAACACGCGGATGAACTGTTGGAACACAACCACACACAGACGTCAGCACCTGCAGAGAACAACAACACAGACAACAACAACTTCTCCTTACCTGAGTGGTGCATGTGTGGAGGACAGGCAGGAGGCTGGAGGACAGGCTGGAGGACAGGCTGGAGGCTGGACGACAGGCTGGAGGCAGAGCAGCAGGAGCACGTAGCACCAGAGGCTCATCCATGAGGTGGAGCAACACGCGGATGAACTGTTGGAACATGTAGGGATATAGCACCCTCATGTCCGTATGGGATGTGGGCCTCTCCACATCTCTCTGAATCTCTCTGTGTTTAGACTTTCTTGAAGCTCTCAAGGACACTATTTTTACAATTATTATGAATTAATGGACACTAATTAATCAGATTGAACTTTCTTTTTAATGTGTGTTAATTCAGAATTGATCAACAGTATATTTTTGTCATTTAATGATGATTTTACTAAGCTGGTATATTTTAAATATGCCAAAGTTAAGAGAACATCTCAGAATGATCTTGCTTTAAACTGTCTGCTCTGTGCAGAATAACTGTCTTAAAGTTGACTGAACAATCCGTCGTATTTGTTTGAAGTGTTTTTGGTACGAAGGAAAAGTTCCAGACATAATTTGCTTTCTGTCTCCCGTCCTTTCTAAAAACAATGAATCTGTTCTCAAAACAAATTACATGGCTTGTTCACATGCACCTGCATCTGCTGACGCATGTTTCTTTGTTTATGTCTACCCTATCATCTGTCACTCAAACTCACTCACTTGCAAAGTCACACCCTCTCTAGGGGTACGACAACCAATCAGCAGGAAGTATGTGACTAAGTCACACACCCTTCTTAAAGGAACACTTCCTATTGATTCAGAGAGTGAAGAGGGAACCACAACTCAACAACAGTGAGTTCTCTGGGAGAATGGAAGATGCATAGACGTCTTCCTCCAAGCTGATGTACGTCCCGGCCATCAGTCAAAGGCCCACGTCTTCAGCGAGGCTTACAGCACGTCAGCTGTGAGCCATCTGAGGGTCACTGCTCCAAGCTGTGAACACTTTTCCTGGAAGTTATCTTGAAACCAAACCGGAGCTGATAACATTACTCTGGGAGGCAAAGCAGATCTCACGAGACCGTGGCAGGATGAAAATGTGTCGCCTGTAAAACGCAGCCGGCAGGCGCGTCTGGCTTGACTAATTTACTGGAGTCGAGATAAGAAAATCTTCACAAAGGTAAAACGTCGTTTCATCACGGTACGGATGTCCAGCCGAAGCCAAACAGAGGATGAGCCACTCTGGTTTACATCTCAAGATAAGATTCAACCATTTCCTTTCTCCTTCCTCCTAAACTCCTCCTATTTCTTATTTTTCATAAGCTATTAATCTGTCAAGTAATGTGCCAACAGTTAAATCCTAACTGTCTGTTTGTTTTAATTTGAATTCTTGTCAACGTAGTTATTAAATCAGAGCTAATATCGATACAAATGTTTAATGTAATTTTTGTGATAGTTTCAATAAAAGGTCTATTTTTCTGGTAGACCAACATAAGTTGAAGTCTCTCGTGAAATTACATTTCTGGCTAATCACATCACAGATTTATTGATTTATTCTGAAAAAGTTGAGACCCCGTGAATTGGTGGCATGTTTGTGCAGATAAAAGTCTGCTCAGACCTGCGCATCTAAAAATATAGGGAAGTCAGTAAACTGACCAGTAAGTCCTATATCTCTACAATAATGGTTGTCCAGTAAGTGTTTAAATACCTTACCCCACATTATTCGTTACAAACACAACCACACACAGACGTCAGCACCTGCAGAGAACAACAACACAGACAACAACAACTTCTCCTTACCTGTGTGGTGCATGTGTGGAGGACAGGCAGGAGGCTGGAGGCAGAGCAGCAGGAGCACGGTACGTGGTACCTGACGCTGTTCCATGAGGCAAAGCAGCAAGTGGAGCTGTTGAAACACAAACACACACACAGACGTGAACACCTGCTGATAACAACAACAACACAGACAACAACAACTTCTCCTTACGTGTGTGGTGTGGTGCGTAGCAGATGTGTGGATGGACCAGGGGGACGTGCCGCTTTGGAGGCTGTCGAGAGAGAGGTGATGATTACAGTAGGTGTAGATGTAAGTTAAAACAAAAATAATAAATTAAAAGAAATTAACATGTCTTTGCTGTACCTTTCTGACGTTGCTGTGCTGGAATGTGAGGGTGGGCAGGTCAGTGATGGGACGGTGGAGTTGGTGGAGAGGAGGGGGAGGAGGAGGAGGAAGGTGTAGTAGGCTGTGAACATAAGCAGAGACAGTAACAGATTAAATTAATGTGTGTAACATGACAACTCCAAAAAATAAAAATAACATTTCATTACAGTACGTACTGTACCTGGAGGGATGGAGCGGGGGGGGTTGTTGGGCGTCTTTCACTGGGGAGAGGGTGGGCTGTCCATGGCTTCCTCCTGGCTTTCTGCAGGAGGACTGGATGGCCTATCAGCTGGTGGGATGTCCAAGGCCTCCTCCTGGCTTGCTGCAGGAGGACTGGATGGCCTTTCAGCTGGTGCACCAGCAGATCCTGGAGGCGGTGCTGTGACCTTTGTAAAATATTGCAGCATGCTGCTCTGCACCTTTTCAAGCTTTTTGTCATCCAGGATCTGCTGATAACACGCAACTTCATTGAGGACACCCCGACGGACCTTGGCGAACCTCTCACAGTCGGAGTCCTGCTTCTCCATCCTCGCCAGGAAGCTGTGGAGTTCCTGAAAGCCCAGCACCATCTCCTGCCTGGTGAAGGTCGGAGGAATGACCTCCACCTCCTCCTCCACCTCCACTTCCTCATCCGGGACGTGCCTGTCGAGCTGAATCAGGTCGTCTGGGGACAGGTCCTCTCCTGATGCACCCAGCAGGTGTTGGATATCGTCCTGGTCCATGTCGAGCTCCAGTGACCTGCCCATCCTCACAACATCCTCGATTACACGGTCCACCTCCTGGGAATCGTGTACCCCCTGAACAAGCTCTGGACAGAGCTTCTTCCAGACTCCGCACATGTTCTGTTGAGTAACACGACGCCAGGAGTGGTCAATGTTGTGCACAGCATCAAGGATGTTGTATTTGCGCCAGAAGTCTTTCAGTGTGAGGGTCTCAGACTTCTCCGTTGCCTCCAAAGCGGCACGGATGACTCTCTGCAGGTAGTACGCCTTAAACGTACTAATAACCCCCTGGTCCATTGGCTGGATCAAAGAGGTGGTGTTGGGAGGCAGGTACACCACCTTCACATGCCTGTCCAAGTCGGTGAGAGCAGGGGGGTGTCCTGGAGCGTTGTCCAAGACCAGCAGGACTTTAAAGGCAATCTTCTTGTCATTGCAAAAACGCTTGACTTCTGGCAAAAAGTTGTTGGTGAACCAATTTTTAAAAACTTCCAGCGTCACCCAAGCCTTTTTATTAGACGCCCAATAAACAGGAAGCGTAGATTTATCAATACCACTGAAGGGCCTGGGTTTATTAAATTGGTACACCAACAACGGCTTGAGTTTGCAATCACCCGAAGCATTGCCCCCCACCAGCAAGGTCAAACGCTCCTTGCCGACC
>JBBPBX010106883.1:0-11377 GCA_038048925.1 Garcialebias charrua
AGCCAGCCCTAGGAAAAGTCCTGGCGTTTCCCAATATCGGTCAAGATAGGTCAAGATTGAGAGCTTCAGATCTTCCTGGAATATCTTGTAAAAAGAGCTCCTGACCTTGACCTGGTTTTAAACATCTGTTATGTTCATGGCAAATACCAATGCAGACATGTTCCTGTTTTTAGTTTTCTACACTGCTTTATAATCTAGCTGGGATTTTTTTTCCCACTACTTTCCCTTTTGACTGTCCTTTTGGTTATTTTGTTTTGATTTAATAAAGAAAGAAAGAAAGAAATTTAAATGCGTATGCCTCTTTTTGACCGTTTACTGTTGTTTTTGTTATCCACAGTTGTCGTTATCCACAGTTGTCATCATTGTTTAAAAAAGCCAGGCCTGTCTTGTAAATGAGTCCCGGAGGCTCAATGGGATTAACCTGCTAATGAATGAAATAAATAAAAAAATCTGCTAGTTTCCACATTTTGTGCCCATTTCTGCTTCTTTCAGCCTAACATGGTAAACGTTTTCTTTCTGCTTTCTTCTGCTGAAGCTTGTTCTTACTTTTCAGCTAGCTTTTTAGCATTTTTAGCACATTTCAGCTGTTTTCAGATTAATTCCATTTTTTGTTGTAATTTCTGACTTTCAGACTAATTCACTTATTTCTGCTAATTTCAGCTTATTATGCTACTTTCAGCACATTTCTGCCAGTTAAAGTTATTTCAGCTAATTTAACCATTTATGCTAGCTTTTTCAGCTAATTCCAATCATTTTAGTTTATTTCAGCTCTTTCCAATTTCTTCTGGTATAGCTTCTTTCTGCCTTTTCAGCTTTTTTTCCTGCTAATTTCAGCCCTTTTTTATTTTTAGCTAATTTCATATTTTGTACTGCTTATTTAAACCCATTTCAGCAAATATGTGATCATTCTGCTTTATTCTGCTCATTTAGACTTGTTTTTCTGTTTTTCAGCAATAAGTATTCACACTTCATATACAATTTCTCTACTTGCATTAACATTCAATAACAGATTTAATGTATGTACATAATAATTTACATATATTAGAGATTATTAATCTGATTGTGCTTTTTCTGTGTCGGTGACCACAATAAATAAACCTCATTTGTTTTTCAGATGAAGGTACATAAACTAACTTGTTATTTTTTATGTGTTCAGTATTCTTTGACTTCCTTTTCCACCCTGAGGCAGCCATGTTTTGTTCTAGTCTTGTTTTTAAATTCTACGTTGCATGAATAATTTTTAAATGCCATAAAAGTCTCATTTGATTGAAGAGGCCACAATCCCATTTTGGCATGAAATGTTTTTGTTTCTAACAGCCAGAGGGGAAGCTGTTTAGTCATGACTAAAAACACAAATGACGCTTAAATTTCAATCCCGTTGACTAAATACATCTTGGTAGATGGGTAGTATCCATAAAGAAAAAGTTTAGTCTATTATTTATTATTTAATTCACATATTTGTGCTCAACCTAAATAGGAAAAATGATTTACATTTAATGATGTCACCAAAGTAAATCCAAATCAACAGTTGATATTAAAACAACACTGCAATGCTTGTTATTTTCAGTCATAACAGCCACGTTTTCTATTGTTCTTCGCATCTACAGGAAACGGAAAGGCCCAGAAAGGCTCGACACAATGAGCTTGGTATCCAGTGAATGAGTCTGAAGTACCCATCAGTGCAAGCAGAGCAGCTGCTGCGTTGGGATCCAGGCGAAGCTGTTTAAAAAAAACTTTTTATGAACACACGGGAAGAAGATGCTATTGAATCAGAAAGTAAATGCTCGTTTTGATGCACATATATAAGGATATGCACTAGGAAATATGCTAAACATTATGCTATATATATATTTTTTTGTTCATTTCAAATTTAAAACACAACAGAATATATTTACAAAACCATATTAAGAAGAAAAAAAAAATTTTAATGAAAGGAAGCAGAAGAAGAAAAAATCTTATATATGCCCCTTTTTAAACAAAATCAATTCAAACAATCAATTTTAAAGTCTGTGTAAAGTGAATTTCAACATTTTCTTCAATAAACATTATAAATGTCATAATTGTAATCTTGTAAATGAGTAAAAAGTCTCAAAATTGTAGATAAATTAATTTTGGAGTTATAGATCAAACTGTGTATAAAGATATTTCTGTTTCAGGATTTTTTAGGCGTGGTTTAAATGTGTCCGTGTTTCATCACATGGTAACAAGCCCCACCCCCTGCAGCTCCAGCCGTATAAATGCGTTCTTCGGTGGAGCCGTTCACTCGCTACCGACCGTCTCCCTCCTCTCACTCCTTTTACGCATGCAGTACTGCAGCCGCTCCATTGTGACATTGAGACGCAGGAGGAAGTCAAACAAACCCAGGCGTGATGCTGGAGCGACCACATGCCACCTGCACTTCCGCGCACCTCCACACCCCCCGCATGTGTGTGTGTGTGTGTGTGTGAGAGAGCGATCCGCGTGGAGCTGAAATCCTGCCACGCGCGCCGTGAAACGCCGTGACTCCGCTGACACAGATGAGATAACTTATCAATGTGATTACTCTTTTTAATCACCAACACAGACCCCGCATGCGAGGTGACCGGGTCGGACCGGGTGCAGCGAGTCCGTTGCTCATCTTCTAAAATAGCGCTTATTATTAAACACATAACAGCGGAGTTATGTGTCCTCAACTTTAAAAACAAAACCAGAGTTGTTAGTGCACTAAAAACAGCGTAACTCTTGGAAAAATGAGCTGGTGTTACAGCCAGAACTCAGATAAAAACAGAGCAGGTTTACTGCTGCTCCTTGTCTGCCTCTCCACACACAGTCAGCTCAGGGGGCAGGACACTGGTGCAGTACTGCGCTGAAACCACGCCCACGCGCTGACACGCCCCCAGCGTTCTAGAGCAAGGCAAAATCATGTTTTTTCATGATTTTTGAGACTTAATTTTATAAGGTAAACAATGTTTTTAATCAGTCAGATTTATATGGGTGATTAATAACACATATTTATGCCGTGTGACAAACTCAAAACACAAATTTAATTTTACTTTACACGGTCTTTAAACAATAATTATCCATGAACCAATTTTGTAACTTATTACAATTCACAAATACATGTATATGGTACTTATAATTTTCACCATATATATATATTTTTTTTTCAAAAGTTCACTCTTAATCATTCTCTTAAAGGGGACCACATATAAGTATTTAAAATTTTTATGTTATGTCTGTGTGCTATCTTGACAATATTAATTCATTTTAATACACAAAATAATTCTTAGATAATTAATTATACCCTTTTTAATTCTGCCATTTTTAACTTTCGTTTTGAACGACCGGTTTCTGATACTGAGTTCTGAAGTCCACGCCCTTCAAAGATCTGTTTACGCCCTCTGTAACAGCCAGTATCTGTAATGTGTTGTTGTTTTAAAATTAGCTCTTTTTTTATTACTCATTTGACTTACTGTTAGTGCTAGCTTAAGATAACTTACCGAAACCCGTCTGAGCGCGCCGCAATTTGCTGCTCCTTTTAGCATTAGACCACCCGAATCCGATGCTAATGTTAGCTTGTTCCTCTTCCGGTGTTCGCCAGCTCCGCTCGTTGCACGCGGCGATTTTGGGAGTTATCGCTGTTCCAGTCAAGACAACACAAAGTTCACCAAGTGTCTCCCGTAAATTAATCCGTAAGGAGAAGGTCCTCGCTGCTGCGAGGCTGCTGCGAGGCAGCAGCGAGGCTGTACAGTTGAAGCTCCGCTCCATCGCGCCAGAAGAGGGTCCCGTTGCCGCCGGTCCCTACGCCGGGGGTCCGCTCGTTTAATTTTTGCCGGCTGCGCGTTGGGAGCGATCGCAAATACACTAAAAATTGAACTAAAACATAAAAATAACAATTATACTTTATTTATAAAGCCATTTAAAAAAACACAGCTGCAACAAAGTGCTGTACACATGAAATTAAGAACATATAAACAAAAGATGAGATGAAATCATGAAAAACAACAGTCATGTGTTTAATACAGAAGTGGGTTGAGCCTAACCAGGGGTTGCTAGGTGAGGGGCTGGACTCAGGTTGGGGTGGGTTGTGGCAGATTGGCTGCGGTTTGTGACGTCACAAACCGCAGGAAGTGAGAAACCAACCGTTTATATCACAGACAAATAAATCTACTTAGAGTAAATAAACCACTGGGTGCATTTCTTTGGCCTTAGGACTGTTTTTTTATGAAATACATGCCCAAAGTTGAGTAAAAAAACATTAAAAAGTGAATTTTGCATGTGTGGTCCCCTTTAAATATAAACACAGACTTAGCCTGTTTGACATCATTATCCAGATGTTATTATATATATTAAGATATAAATTAAGCAGCAGCCCAAACATGAGTCTGCATTGAGCAGATGGGTATGAATGAATACAGAAGCATGAGATAATCAGCAGCATGAAATCAGCAGCGTGAATAATCACCTCACACCTTCTCTTTTTCTCCGTTCTCAGTCAGTGAGGTAAATAAACTGTTAAATGATCTTGATCCAAAAAAATCTGCAGGTCCAGATGAACTTCCACCTTACTTCTTAAGGCTGGCTGCTCATATCATCACAGTCCCTGTGACCCACATCTTTAATCTGTCCATAAGCCAAAACACCATTCCGGATGCTTGGAAAACAGCCTTTGTTCTTCCTTTGCTGAAGGGAGGTGACCCCACCTCACTGAACAATTATCGACCGATCTCTAAACTCTGCATCTTAGCCAAGGTTCAAGAAAAACTGATAAACTCTCAGATCAAAAATTATCTGGACTCATTTAACATCTTACCTCTCCATCAATCTGGTTTCAGGAAAAAACACAGCACAACAACTGCTTCTCTGAAGGTTCTGAATGATGTTGTTGAAGCATTGGATGCTAAGGACTATTGTGCTGCACTTTTCTTAGACCTGTCTAAAGCTTTTGACACTGTGGATCATAACATCCTGTGTCATAAGCTCTCAGAAATCGGTTTCTCTGATCACACCATCGGTTGGTTTTCTAACTATCTTTCCAATCGGAGGCAATGTGTTCAACATAACGGTACTTCTTCCAGCTATTTAACAGTTAAAAATGGTGTACCACAAGGCTCAGTTTTAGGACCCACTCTCTTTACAATCTACATAGCTAATGTAGGTCACTGCATCCCTGATGCATCCTTACATTTCTATGCTGATGATACAGTTGTTTACTGCCGAGCTAAAACAGTTGCTAAGGCTTTCCAGTTACTGCAATCTGCTTTTGACATCATCCAGTCAGATTTGTTCCGTCTCAAACTTGTCCTAAATGCTGATAAAACAAAAGGGATGTTTTTTTCAAATAGGAAGGCGGTTCCAGCAGATCCTCCTCTGATTTTATCTTCAAATGGTGTCCCTATTGAGTTTGTTGATTCCTATAAATATCTGGGTATCCTGATTGATTCACATCTCTCTTTTAAACTCCACGTGGAAAACCTAGTGAAGAAACTGAAAGTTAAACTGGGTTTCTTTTTCAGAAACAGATCATGTCTATCACTGAATGTCAGGAAACGCCTTGTGTCTGTGACTTTCCTTCCCTCCATTGATTACGGTGACATTCTCTACATGAATGCTCCTACAAGCACCCTGCGGATGTTGGATGTTGTCTATCATGGTGCACTAAGATTCATAACTGGTTGTGATTATCGTACCCACCACTGCACCCTGTATTCACTGGTTAACTGGACATCATTAACCTCACGCAGACTCTTCCACTGGTACATTTTCATCTTTAAATCACTTCTTGGTCTGCTGCCCTCATACATCTCCTCCTACATGTCTTTACGTGAGTGCAGCTACAGCGTGCGCTCTCAGGACATGATTACCTGCAGTGTTCCGTCAGTGAGGACTGAACTTGGAAAAAGGGCCTTCTCCTACTCCGCTCCTGCTTCATGGAATATCTTACAAAAAGATCTGAAGCTCTCGACCTTGACTTCTCTAAATGGTTTTCAGAATCTGTTGGAATCCTGGCAAAAACCAATGCAGATTTGTTCCTGTCTTTGATTTTATACATATACCTTATAATGTTTTGCTAGTTTTTTGATACTTTGTTAAAAAAAAAAAAAAACTTATTTTTTTTTTTCTCTCTTTTGTTTTCTATTGTTTATTGTTTGTTTGTTTATTGTTTATTGTTTAAGGAAATTCTACCATTGCTGTTCATTGTTCTTTAGTTTTAGCAGGTCGCTTTCGTAAATGAGCCCATGAGGTTCAAAAGATTTACCTGACTAAATAAAGGTTGAATGAATGAATGAATCAGCAAATAAGTCACATATCACCAATTAAAGTGACATTACAGAGGTGGAGGTATGCTCTTGAAAGAAGAGGAATGAAAGTCAGTCGTAGTAAGACAGAGTACATGTGTGTGAATGAGAGGGAGGAGGTGGAACAGTGAGGCTACAAGGAGCAGAGGTCACAAAGGTGCAGGACTTCAAGTACTTGGGGTCCACTGTCCAGGAAAATGGGGAATGTGGTAAAGAGGTGAAAAAGAGAGTCCAGGCAGGATGGAGTGGATGGAGAAAAGTTTCAGGAGTGATTTGTGACAAAAAGGTGTCAGCAAAGGTCAAAGGAAAAGTTTACAAGACAGTGGTGAGACCAGCTATGTTGTATGGTCTGGAGACAGAGACATGGACAAAAAGACAGGAGAAAGAACTGGAAGTGGCAGAAATGAAGATGCTGAGGTTCTCCTTAGGAGTGACAAGGATGGATAAGATCAGGAATGAGATCATCAGAGGTACAGCACATGTTGAACAACTGGGAGATAAAGTTAGGGAGGCCAGACTGAGATGGTTTGGACATGTCCAGAGGAGGGACAGTGGGTATATTGGTAGAAGGATGTTAGAAATGCAGCTGCCAGGAAAAAGACAAAGAGGGAGACCAAAGAGGAGATATATGGATGCAGTTAGAGAGGACATGGAGGTAGTTGGAGTGAGGACAGAGGATGCAGAGGACAGAGTGAGGTGGAGGAGGATGACTCGCTGTGGCGACCCCTGAAAAGGGAAAAGCCGAAAGAAGAAGAAGAAGAAGAAGACAGTGATTATCCTGGTTAGAGATTCATGAGGGGTCTGCAACCCGCGGCTCACATGCGGCTCTTTGGTTCCTCCACAGCGGCTCTTTCAAGCTTTGACTAAAACTAACATAAAACTGAAGCTTATTGGTCGTTTTGGTTTGTTTTGTTTTAAACATTTATTCATTTCATTTCAATTAAAAAAACAAATACTGTACAATTACAGATACAAATAAATAAAATACATATAAAATGAAAGGAGGCAGAAGAAGAAGAATATCTTATCATATCTGCCCCTTCTTAACAAATCAATATAAACAATCAAATTCAAGCAATAATCATAAATAATACAACAAAAACATTAAATTGTCACAATTATTCATTATAGCTAATAGATATTAACTAACTTATATATATCTTGTCAACAAAATATTCTTGATCTTTTTCTTAAATAAAAATAATGATTTCTCATTTTTAATATCACAGTCCAAACAATTCCATAAACTTATTCCCTGTATTGAAGTAGACCTACCCCTCAAACTGGTTCGAAACTTCGGTTTTACAAAAATATCCATTCCCTTCAAATTATAACAACTGTTCCTTTTTACAAAATATGCTTGAATATGTGGTGGTAGTATGTTATTCTGAGCCTTGTACATAATTAATTGAATATTGTAATCCACCAAATCATAAAACTTAAGTAATTTCATTTGATAAAACAAAATACTTGAAGGATGATAATAATGTTTTCTTGAGACAAGTCTTACAGCTCTTTTTTGTAAAATGAAAATAGACCGGGTTACAGTTTTACAAGCAGTGCCCCAAACACCAACACAGTAAATTAAATGTGGCAAAATAATTGTATTGTACAGCAAACATAAAGCTTTGACATTCAGCAAGTCCCTTACTTTATACAGTACTGCCATGGACTTAGATAATTTAGTTCTTACAAAGTTAACATGTTGCTTCCATGACAGTTTATCATCAATAACCACTCCTAGGAACCTTACTTCATTCACTCTGCTTATTTCAACACCATCAATTGAGAAGGGAAAATTCACAGTGACATTTTTTTTACTAAATATCATATAATTAGTTTTTTCAACATTCAAAGATAACTTGTTTAATTTAAACCAAGTTTGTATTTTAGCAAACTCACTCTTCATTAGTTCAAACATCTGATTTAAGTCTTCACCCGAACAAAAGAAGGTAGTGTCATCAGCAAACAAAACACAATTTAGGAAATCAGACACCTTGATTAAATCATTTACATATAAAATAAACAACTTAGGTCCTAGTACTGATCCTTGAGGAACACCATATGAACACCTTATGGTTGTTACACGATCAACAAAAGAAGCAGTGGTTTTAGCTGTTTTCATGTCATTGCTATCATGTTTTGGTTGAACGTTGACCCCAAATAGCAGACCAAGGAAGTAAGGACACAAGGCAGGATAAAAGGTAAGTGATGTTTATTTACAGGTGCAGATAAAGTTACTCGAGCAGCTGAAAAGGAAGCGGGGAGAGTTGGTGAGTATATATCCATTGGTAATATGAGGATTTTGAGTCTTGAATAGAAGAACTGAAATTCCTACTTTTGGTTTTTGTAGGAGATGGTTGGAGGAGAGTTGAAGGAGGAATTCCTGGGGTTGCAGATAGTTGATGGAGAGGATCCCGTTGGAGAGAGGAGCAGGTTGACCCAGACGGAGTAGATGGTGAAGAAGATGATGATGGGACATCGAATAATCCACAGAGGTGAAGACCCGTGGATGTTGAGTCTTGGAGAAGACCAGAGGAGTCAGGCCGTGGAAGGTCTGAATGGAAGAAGATGTCCCAGCACTGAAGAGGTGTCTGGCAGCAGTCCTCCTCAGAGTGGCAGCAGGTGTGATGAACCCATGCACCCTCTGCCCGCCTCTCCAACATGGGGAGCAGGGCCTTCACCTGCTCTGCCCCTCACCTCTGGAACGCTCTACCGCCAGACCTTCGAAACACCACCTCCCTTTCTCTGTTCCAGACTGCCCTGAAAACACATCTCTTTAGACTAGCTTATCACTAACTTTACTAAATATATTTTTATTATCTTGCATTTTATAATCTTTATGTATTTTATATTTCAATGTATTCCTGTTGATGTTTGAACATGTGTTTGTTTGTTTTTACACAATCTCTGTGATTTGTTTCTTGCTGTGAAGTGTCCTTGGGTGTCCTGAAAGGCGCTTTTAAATAAAATTATTATTATTTGCTACAGGCAAAAGCTTAAATGAGCAAAACCCTGGACAAAAGTTGCAAAATAATAACTAAATTAAAAGTAATAAAAGCATAAACACAAACTAGCAAATCACTATGGTAAATGTAGCAAAACTGTGACTTAACTTCCAAGGACCTGGCATCCACATGTGCAAGGGTTTGGGTGTTAGGAGGTTAAAGCTAAAATCAGCAATCAGTGGCTAAAAGCTAAAATGAGTAAAACGGTAGGAAAAAGCAAGAAAACCACAGCTAAATGTGAACATGGGCAAAATGATAGCTATAGGATAACGTGTGCAAAACAGCAGTTAAAGGCTAAATGTAGCTAAACTGTGGATAAAAGATACAATTTGCAACACAATAGCTAAAAGCTTAATGTAGCAAAATGCAGTTGCTCAAAGCTAAAATTAGCTAAACATTAATAAAAACCTAAAAACTGCTAATCATGGCCAAAAACGATGATTAACTAAACTGTAGTTAAAACCTCTTAGCATTCGCCTCAAAAATGCGAAAAACGCCTAAAAAAGACATACCCAAATTAAATTAGAAGCTGTTCTTGAACCGTATGGAGTACAAGCAAATGCTTGGTGTCTTTGTAAAGATAACACTTTGAATTTTTTGTTTCAGCAGTCAAATTTGTTGTATCTGTTATTATTTTGTATTTATTTAAGTGAGAGCACACAGAAATCAAGCGTTTTTCTTGCCTCGCCTGAAAATGTTTATATTTGTCAAGCACCTGCAGACTGAGACAAGAAGATATAGACTGGAATTTGATATGAGCCTAAAGAGTGAAGTATTTACTATGACAGTTTCAAATTTGAAGTCAATAGCATAAAAATTGAGGATTTTGTGCCTGTTTTTGTATGTGCATGTTCAGGCGGACCTCAATAATAACCAAACATACCCAAAACTGTGCCATAATGGATAACACCTGTATATGCCAACTTCAAAAGTCTGTAACTGCTGAATACTTCAACATACTTCAGTGTGACTTCAGTGAGGGCTCTATTGAAAGCTTACATCAGGGTAACCCTGTTCCATTCCTATATTTACTCTCAAGCTGATAGAAATAACTGTAACATGTCAGGGCGCTCGTAAGTCAGGGACCACCTGTATAAATCACAAGAAAAAATTCCTCCACAGGTCCAACTGCCTTCTTATTCAAGACCCAACACCCCAGATAACATACAATAGCTCCATGGGATCGCCATTCATGGCCCCCATACACGCACACACACACACACACACACACACATACACATACTCAAGGAGAAGCTGACATATCTTTGTCCGAGGAATCACTATCTCTACTTGTAAATCCAGTTCTAGAGGCTGTGCTGCGGTGTATTTCATTTTTCCATGGCATTTATCCATGGCTAAACAGTGAAGAAAGTCCGAAAAAGCATGCGTAAAGTCAACAGCGAAGACCTCACCCTTTTACGCACAGCAGACGCAGCTGAATGACTCTGTTGCGCAGTAAGTTTCCAGCCTGCATTCAAAACCGGTCATGTCACATGTCTATACAACGGGATTTTCATTGGCTACACGTCTGTTGCGTCAGAATCAGCGTCTCATTTGATTGGCCAAAGCCCCACGTGGGGTAAGTAGGAGTCTGTGTTTTTTCACTTCGTCACTCTCTGTGATTTGATTGGCTCTAGTGACTGAAAAGTTTCACTCAGTTGGTCAAAATTGGTGTCAATCAAAAGCAGAGACCCTATGAAAGAGTTTTAAAGCGCCAGAATTTACAAAGCTTCCGTATTTGGGAAATGACGATCCAACACATGCAAATTAAGGTCAAACGGGCCCGCAGGCGGGCCCGTGCCTGTTAGGCTAAGAGCTAAAATCAGCTAAATGCTAGGTAAACACTAAAATTGGCAAAACCCTGGATAAAAGTTGCAAAATTATAACTAAACTGTAGATAAACAGATAAACTAGAAATCAGTACTTTAAAAGTAAATGAAGCAAAACTGTGGCTTAAAGCTAAAATCAGCAATCAGTGGCTAAAAGCTAAAATGAGTAAAACAGTAGGAAAAATAAGTAAAACCACAGCTAAATGTGAAAATGGGCAAAATGATAGCTATAGGATAACGTGTGCAAAACAGCAGTTAAAGG
>JBBPBX010106884.1:0-11377 GCA_038048925.1 Garcialebias charrua
TTTCTGTATTGAACGCCTTTTTTGATTTTATCATGTCCTGGACGACTGAGAATCTTCACCAGCATACTTAACTTGGCTTAAAGATTCTCTCAAATCTGGTGTTTTACTTCAATTACATTTACAGTGGTTTCCTCTCAGGTAACTTCCTCAACATGATCACAGTTTAATGGCAACCGAATGAAGATATATTGAAACAAAAGTAAAAAAAAAGAGCTAATAGGCCATGTGCAAAATAAATATTAGCGTCATAGTTTCTGAAAAGCTCCTATTTTCTCCTCCTATTAAATATTTTATATGTATATGCTTTTAACTCATATTTTATGTTTTAAGTGTTGGATTTGCTTCCTTTAACCCTGAACTGCAGGTACAGCTACTTACTGGAATGAGAGATGCCACGTTTTAAACCGCCAAACACAAGATTTAAAAGTATTACTCACTACTGGCACGTCTGGAAGGAGAATTATGCCCATTACCAGGCTCTGCTGCACTTTAAATATTCCTGGAAAAATGTCTGTAACAAGAAGTAAATTTAAATAACTAATAGGGCTAATGATTATGAATATTACATCCTAACCGTCCCATCCAAGTCCTCATTGCATTTTTAACATTTACATAAATAAATATAACAGGAGTTTTTGTTTTCTAGAGTAGCCTCCCTGGTAAGGTCTATTCAGGGGTTCTGGAGAGGAGGGTCCGTTCGGATAGTCGAACCTCGGATTCAGGAGGAGCAGTGTGGTTTTCGTGCTGGTCGTGGAACACTGGACCAGCTCTACACCCTCAGCAGGGTCCTGGAGGGCGCGTGGGAGTTTGCCCAACCAGTTTACATGTGCTTTGTGGACTTGGAAAAGGCATTCGACCGCGTCCCTCGGGGGGTTCTGTGGGGGGTACTCCGGGAGTATGGGGTACCAGGCCCATTGATATGGGCTGTTAGGTCCCTGTACGACCGGTGTCAGAGCTTGGTCCGCATTGCCGGCAGTAAGTCAGGCTCGTTTCCAGTGAGAGTTGGACTCCGCCAAGGTTGCCCTTTGTCACCGATTCTGTTCATAACTTTTATGGACAGAATTTCTAGGCGCAGCCAAGGTGTTGAGAGGATCCGTTTTGGTGGCCTTAGAATCGCTTCTCTGTTTTTTGCAGATGATGTGGTCCTATTGGCTTCATCAGATCGTGATCTACAGCTTTCGCTGGAGCGGTTTGCAGCCGAGTGTGATGCGGCCGGGATGAGGATCAGTTCCTCCAAATCCGAGGCCATGGTCTTGAGCCGGAAAAGGGTAGCATGCCCTCTCCGGGTCGGGGAGGAGGTCCTGCCCCAAGTGGAGGAGTTTAAGTATCTCGGGTCTTGTTCACGAATGAGGGAAAACTGGAGCGTGAGATCGATAGGCGGATAGGTGCAGCGTCCGCAGTGAAGCGGGCGCTGTACCGGTCTGTCGTGGTGAAGAGAGAGCTGAGTCGAAAGGCAAAGCTCTCAATTTACCGATCGATCTACGTTCCCACCCTCATCTATGGTCATGAGCTTTGGGTTGTGACCGAAAGAACGAGATCTCGGATACAAGCGGCTGAAATGAGTTTTCTCCGCAGGGTGTCTGGACTCTCCCTTAGAGATAGGGTGAGAAGCTCAGTCATCCGGGAGGGACTCGGAGTAGAGCCGCTGCTTCTCCACATCGAGAGGAGCCAGTTGAGGTGGCTCGGGCATCTGGTTAGGATGCCTCCTGGACGCCTCCCTGGTGAGGTGTTCCGGGCATGTCCCACCGGGAGGAGACCCAGAGGAAGACCCAGGACACGCTGGAGGGACTATGTTTCTCGGCTGGCCTGGGAACGCCTTGGGATTCCCCCAGAGGAGCTGCTCATGTGGCTGGGGAGAGGGAAGTCTGGGCCTCCCTACTTAGGCTGCTACCTCCCGCGACCCGACCCCGGATAAGCGGACGAAAATGGATGGATGGATGGAGTAGCTGACAATGGCGTGATGCAGAGCTGCATTTTAGTTAGCCAATCAGAGGACTACTTTTATTTCTTTAAAAAACATTGAAATATAAAAGCCAACTTATATTATACTATTACTTTTAACGCCAGTAAGGTGGAACAGTGACACATTTAACTGTAGGTGTTCTCAACTTACACTCATAACAAATAAAACAAGACATATTATTTTATATGGTGGCAACTCAACAAGCTTTACAGAAGTTCACAGGAACAAGTAAAAAAGACTCTCACCATATGCAAACTGATTACTTTGTCGCCAGCTGGCCTCAACAGGTGAGGTGTGGTACTCACTTGTCTTCTCTTATCACCACCAACACGGGGGCACCACAGGGATGTGTACCCTCTCCATATTTGTTGGCTCTGTACAACGATGATCTTTGCTATGGCAACCCCTCTGTAAAGCTTATGACATACGCTGATGACATCACCATTCAGGGCCTTATCAACAATAATGAAACTGAAACCTGGAGTTAAACATCAATAAACAGATGAGATGATCACTGACTTTTGAAAAAGTCCACCACCACACCCTCCACCCTCCTGCCATTAATGGCAGAGCTCTCCTGAGGTAGACTCTGCTGTGTCCTTGAGCATCTCCATCACTGAGGACTTGGAATGAGCAGAACATCCGAACCAGGTTTGTAAGAAGTCTCGCAGGAGGATGCATGCACCTAGGATACTGAAAAAGCTACACCTCTCCACTGAAGTCCATGTCCAGTTCTACAGAATCACCTCCATTTCCCTGTTTAACCATGGCTCCACTGTCCACACTAAACACCAGCTTGATCCCATCGTCAAATAGTAAACTGACTTGAAGAGCAACAAACAGCTCTTAGGTGACAATTATTTTCAGTTTAGTTCAAACATGTTTCAAATCATCTGAGGTAGAATTTCCTTTTCTATCACTGAACACATAAGAACCAAGAAGATTAGATCTGTCTGAACAACGGCTTGACAACAGGCCTCATTATGCCTGACCTTGTTCGATGCAACTGGGATGGAGCCAGACTGGCGTTTCAAGTGCAGATTCTATTAATCCATGTTCAAAAATACAAAAACAATAACAACAAAAAACATGTTAGTCGCATGTTCATGAAAAGAACAACATGTCCTTGAATAATATTGCATCAGCCATGTCATCCTCTCAAATAGGCACAATCCTTAATAGATAATTATTTCTTCAGTCAAATGACAAACTATTATTAGCTTGTACAAGAGCATGCAAAGCTTTTAAGGTGGAACAAAGACAGAAAAACTCGAGTCACTTTGACACATTCAATGAAAAATGGGTCTTTTATTTAAAAAATAAAAAGCTGAGCTATTGATGGCTGAACATCTTGGATGATAAATTAAACCTTGTTGAATGACGTTCCACTCAGCTCTGAGTCAAGCTGAATTATTCTGGCTCTTCATGTAAAAATGAAAAGTGCACATCTGGATCCTTTTGGCCACTACACTGGTGGCTATTAGTGACTCTCCATATACCTCACTCCAATTTACTTTAAAATCCCACCATAAAAACCTGACCTCGTTTTAACCTATTTTTGAACGTTGGTCATATCTGCTGAAACAAATGAAAGGAAAAGGTCAATATTTGCTGAACATTTTGTATTCTGTTTTCAATGTGTGGTCGATGCCATCAGTTGTTTTTATCCTTCCAATTCATTTTGAGGCTGAATAAAGTTTTCCTGGTAGAAAACGTTTCCTTCTACATACAATAGCATTTTAAAAAGTTCTTCTAATTCATTACATCTAAATCAGTGATGGTCAACTGGTGGCTCGCAGGCCAGATATGACCCACAATCTTCTTTCATTAAGCCCAAAAAAGTCCAATACATTAATAAGTTTCATGTGAGTACATGATGAGACTCCGGCAGAGATAATAAGTACGACTGTATTTCTTGTTAATCCTAAATCCATTGAGTTATTCTGTTATTGTGTTTTAAGGACAGTAGGCTGGGGTGGCCAGCTTCAGTTCAATTCAGTATATTTATATCACAAAGTCACAACAGCAGTTGACTCAGGGCATTGTATAAAAACCTTCACTTACATAAAGTAAATTAGTAACATTAATTATCTAAGGAAGCAGCAGATTGTGTTGAGTATTCATTTCATCACAGTCTCCCATCCTGAGCAAGCGCAAAGGCAACAGTGGAAAGAAAAAACTCATTCTAGTTGAATCAAGTTGACTCAAAATAATCAGCTCTAGATGTACACCAAATGTCCTTCCTTTAGGTTTTCTATAACATTTGTCCATTAATTCATGCTAACAGGCAGATGCAAACTTTAAAACAGGCTAATCTCAATTTCCAGAAATAAAATAACTAATCAAAGACAGATCCTACACTGACTGATAGAAAAAGTCTGGCCTTTGAGCAAATGTTGATGACTCCTTTATTATTTTTGTGTCATATAATTTGTTCAGGGACTGAAAACAGAGTCAGGGATGTGAGTAAAATGGTAAGTAGGTTTATTTACAGATACGAGGTGATCGGGAACAAGAGGGTCTGTGGAGGACAGCAAGACGAGAGTTCAGGTATTTCTAGGTGATTTGCTTGTTTAGCAGATAATATCCAGTTCTTGAGTTGATCTTGTTGGAAGGTTTATGAGGTTGACAGAAGGATTTGAGCTTCTGCGCTCAGGGGATGTCTCTCAAACAAGGTGAGTTCAGATGATGAGTGATGGAAGGTGGGCCAACTAAGATGAATGAGTAAGATTAAACTTATTTCTTTATTCCATACAGAATAAGTTGGGTTCCACCAAAGGGTTGTTCTCAGGAGGCAATGAGGACAGGAGATACCAGGGAGCCAATGAGGAATCTGCTGATACACATGTAGGCAAAAGTGCAAATCAAAAAGGCGTTCAATACAAGATCAACTGGACTTTATTTGTAACAGAAAAGTTTCGACTCCCATCCAGGAGGCTTTTTCAATTCCATGAACAAACTGTGAGAAGTTTGGAGTTATAACAGAACCACGCACCATCATATGTAAATTGCAAGCTGAGGTAACACATACATGTAAATTGACAGATCACACCTTAACAGTAGGGGGTTCCCTTGAGGTCTCTGACAGAAGACACAACACTGTATGTAAATTGACAAAAAACAACTCCCAACCAACAAACAGAGGCTTCTCAAAGAAATTTGTTAGTCTAATTTACAGACAAGACACCTCTGTTCCCATCCGGTGTAAAACGTTTCGGAATCAGTCCCAAAACTGAGTTATAAGTCTTGGAAAGCTGAAATCTCAGACCTCCTCCTCTGTTGAGAGAAGGTTTTTCTCTCTTAACATAAACAGCTTCCTTCACACCTCTCTCAAACCATCTGTGCTCTCGGTCCAAAATTTGCACATTCTGGTCTTCAAATGAGTGTCCCTTGTCTGTGAGGTGGAGGTGAACAGCTGAGTTTTGTCCAGAGGAGGTTGCTCTCCTGTGTTGAGACATTCTTTTGTGCAAAAGTGCAAAATTAATAGTTCTTAAGGAAGGTAGCTTGTAAGGGGAGTGGTGGCACAGAGGTTAGAGAAGGTGGGCCTGTGATCGGAAGATCGTCGGTTCAAGCCCCGGTACTAACAACATCAAAAATGTGGGTGGGGTAGACAAAGCACCCATAGCTGCCCCCACCCTCATTCACCCCACTCTGGGCCCTTGAGCAATGCCCTTAACACTCAACAGACATTCATACACTACCGGTGTATGAATGTCTGAATGAATGGGTGGATGGCTGGTATTGTAAAGCGCTTTGGGGTTCCTCACAGGGGGCTGGAAAGCGCTATATAAATAAGCTCCATTTACCATTTACCATTTAACCCACACCATCTGCTCCTCTGGGTGTCCTAGGGCCAGTTTACACGGCGCGTATTTTGAGTGTAACCGCTACTTTCTCTTTGCGACTTTGCTTATCGCCTACACGACGCTGCTGGCCCCCCTCGATGACACCGATACTTTTCTGACCCTGCTCTCAAGGTGGAAGTTTTTCGCTGACCCCCCGTTGATAATGTAAACATCTCCCGTGGAGCTTTTGTTTGAACACATGCACGCAGCACGCACGCGCAGACAGCCGGCATTTTAACAATGGCGGTGGACTGGACAGTGGACACACGCACCACTTTCTGAACTATAGCTGATGGAATATATTTTGATTCTCATATTTAATTATTCTACACCTTACCTGCATCTGTGTTGGAAGAGAGCAGCTGCCTGGATCCAGTTGTCTGTTAACGAGGCAGTCGGACATTTCACGTGTCACGCTGCACTATAACATACTAAATGTGCTATATATTAACAGTTTAACAATAATAAACAGTATTTATGTTAGCGTGGGAGATATTTACATTTATCTGAGCTAAATGAAGCTATCTGGACTCGTTACGTCATGCCTAACATGCTGCTGAAAATGAAGACACCAGGTTGATTTTTAATTTATTTATTTATTCAACACCACAAACTCATGTCACAAACACTGAGAATTAAATTGAACACTTTTAAAAACACGTTAACCGAACTTTAATGAACTGGACTCTGTTGTTTTCATCCTGGTGGACACTGGACCCACATCCGAACCGCCGGTCCGCTTCGTGGAACAGCTTCGACCTCGCAGGAAAAAAATAAAAATAAAACCTCAGTTGGTTGTTCTGTGATCGAACTAAACACAAGGAAACATTATTAAGAACATGGTTTACCTTGTAGCGCTGCTGTAAATCAGCTGATTCTCACGGACTAAAGTCAGACATGTTGACTCGGTTCCGGTCCAGTCAGCAACTGGTGCGCAGATGAAGCGGTCCACTTGGTGTCAAATCTGTTGACTCTTATCCAAATTCCAGCTTTAACTTGTTGTTAATGTGGCAATCGGTGTTTTAAATTAACATTCTATTATATTTGTACCAACAGCGCTACCTGGGACTTTCACCCAGGAAATCAAAATAACACGCAGGTGTGTTTGCAATAAGCAAGAGACAAGGTTCCAAGTTAGTGATAATTTATTAAAAACAAAGTAAAAGCAGAGGGATACCCGTCTGTAGCTAAAAGAATAAGAAAGAAGAGCACAAACTAAAAAGCACAGTTGGCGAGGCTTACCCAGGTCCTGGATGGGAGGCTCCTAAATTAAAATCAATACAAACACCCGTGAACTCACACACACGCACGCACACACACTGGTTGAATCCCTCCACCTGTCTGTGCTTGGGACTGCAGTCACACAAAAGGAGACGTCACCATCCAGGCCACACGCACCTCGCCAATAATCTGCAGGATAAAAAATGAAATAAATAATTTAAACAAAAGAGAAGACAAATGCGCAAACTTCTAATAAATGACAGGTAAAAGAACTCAGTAAAAACAATTATAAAATCCAAGAACGGTCAGCAGCACACAAGCAGGTGCTGCGTAAAAATCCTCCGCTCCCTCTTCTGTCTCTTGGCGTGGGTGTGTCCACGCCGCTCCAAATGTTTGCAGGACGAGCAGCGTCTCTGAGGTTATTTCAAAACCCGGCAAAGCAGCAGTGGTGATTGTGGAAATGAATCTACAATCCACAGTAAAAAATAGTTTAGAGCAAATTGATTAACATAAGGCTCGTGATTGTTTCCACATACCGATCAGGCTCTCTCACTCCCGCACAAACGGGAACGCCCACAGCAACACGCTGGCAGGAGGAATCACTTCACTCGCCATCAACAGGATTGTAAATGTGCTGACAATTATCTGCCGATATAAAAATAAATAAACTACACATATGGAGCTACGGTAAATGCGCAGGAAGCCAACCTCACCTGTACTCTGCATGCAGCAAATGTAATACGGAAGCGCGGTGTGACGCGTCCGTAAACAAGCGTCATTGCATCGCTGAAAGACGTATCAACCAACACACATACGCAATCTACGCCCTTTTATAGTGAGCGCCCTTGCCCCAGCGCATGTGGCTATGTTATTTCGTCGTCGAACACACACGACGCCTGCTCGATATGCCTGTGAATGGTCCACGCCAAGGCAGCTTTGGAATCTCCTGAGTCGTGTTCTCATTGCAGCCAGTTGCATGAAACAGTGTGACAGAGACGCGTGGACTTCATGGCCAAGGCCATGGGCAGCTCCACCGCGGTAAGGGACCTGCTCCTTTCAGAGGCCCTCACTTCTACAGCGGAGCTGGAGGCGGACGAGATGGAGGACAGTGGGGCTAGTGTTATTGGCTGAGCAAGCAATTATCCTGGCAGCAGGTGGAGTCTTCACCTGCTTCCTGCTACATTAACTTGTTGACAACAACTTGTAGTAGCTGAACTTTTAGCCAGAGGGGAAAACAGGCTGCCTCGTCTGCTCTGTTTACATCAGGCAGCAGTGGCACGCATGCGCAGTAGTGAAGGTTCCAAAGATCACAGCGCCATCTACAGGCCCAGCATGGTAACTACAGTAAATTCATGAGTACGGGGGGTGGAGGGGAGAGAGTCGTATCCACAGAATTCGCCCATGTCAACGCAAAACTTTCAACCTAATTAACATACCCAAAAGTTGCGTTTCCCCCACACAGTGTCCGTGTAAACAGGGCCCTAGATAGCAGCTCTCTGCTCCACACAGAGGGCTGTGGAAGCTCGGTGGTCTGTGGTTGTGTCAGGAAGGACATCCGGTGTAAAAAAAACAACTGCCAAGTCTTCATGCAACTTAGTCCGCTGTGGCGACCCCTAACACAGGGAGCAGGTGAAAGAGGAAGAAGAAGAAAAAGGAAGGTAGCTGCTACTTGAATAGACCCATTTACAGCCTATGTCATCAAGCAGCTGCACGCGCAGCGCTGCAACAGCAGTATGACGGCTCGTAGTGTATTATCAAGCTACGTTAGCGGGTTATCGGTAAATGATCGCAAAGCTTACTTTAATAAGTTAACTTTGAGCAATGACCATCAGCTTCCTGATCCGTGTAGAGTTACTGAATGGGAGGATGACGTGAGTAAGTGTCCTAGTATTCAGTGGCCTGATATTTACACGTATTTGGTGGAGAAACCTAGCGTGCCATGTACACAAGAGAAAAACTACGAGCATACAAATCACTTGATGCGTATGACTACGTTCAGTATGACTACGTTGTTTGTGGACATGTACAGGAAGTGCGATATAATGATATGAACGCAGATTTCTGTGTTTTAAAGTCCAAAGTCCTCCCCAGTCAGAGACAAGGCATGAAGACTACAATGTATGAGGCTTGGGTAATCGTCAATAAAGTAGAGAACTACATTCTCACAGCAAACTGCACCTGTATGGCAGGGTAAGTTAATTTTGGTTCTTGATATGCATAATTTGCTTCTGTTTTAGGCCACTGCAATTTTAGGTTTTACATAATTTTCAGTGTAAAATGTTTTATTAGCATTGCTCAGATAACTTAGTCATTACATATTCCAAAATATTCATCCAGAGGTCACAGTGGCTTGAATTTCAAAAGCTAATGAAAATCACAAATGTTTATTTATTTACAATCAAAGTCTGAACTTGGTCAGGAAACATTCAGAACATAACATATAACATACATTGGCCTCTACTCCTAATTACAAATTGTTTGAGCCACTAAAGCATTTAATTTTTCATCATTATTAAAAGAGAAGTGGCTAAATCATTTTTAACAGTCTGAACTTCACAGGTAAAATAGAACCCAGCTAAGTGCAGTCTGGAGCCCTGCGTTTACATTTTCATCTCACCTTTGAAGATGTGGATGTAATATACCACCCTAACTACATTTGTTTGTTCTTTTAATAGTGCTGACAGATGACGACATCCAAGAACTGCGGGCTGTGGACCCAGTTTGTGCAGTGATGACAAGCTTGGACAATAGTGACACGTACACCGCTTCATCTGACCACAACTATGAGGAGCATCTAGATTTACCTGAGTTTTATTTAGCACATCATCCAGAGACCTCACACCCAATGAACTAAAGGTGAAATGTGAGGAAACATTTGTCCTGCTGAAAACTAAACACACACCCTATCAGTGTAAAAGATTTTGTGCATAAAGAACTTCGAAATGTCCGATTTTTTTATACTTTATGTTGTGTACCACCGTAGATGTTATAGGTGGTCTGTTATTTACCTTGATCTTTGCAGTCATCCAATAATCTGATGTTTGTTGTTTTAAATAAATCTTATATTAAACATCTTAATTTTTTTGTAGGCTTCTAGCCTGTTTTTGATGTCATGTTCAATTATTTGGATTAATTTTGTACCTGTATTTACAATTTTGAAGAAATACACAGGTTCTAATTTAATTAAATAGTTTGTTTATTGTTAGACAGGTGCAGTGGTGGAGAAAGTACTCAAACACTGTACTTAAGTAAAAGTACAAATAAACAGACAAAAATGTACTCTAGTAAAAGTAGAAGTACCATATTAATGTTTTTACTTAAGTAGAAGTAAATAAGTACTTGATTTTAAAAATACTTAAAAGTATTAAAGTAAAAGTACTTGCTGAATGTATTACCTAATCCAATGATCTACAATATCATAAGTGTGCATACTGTATGTATATTTTCTGTAATACATTAATAGTGTTGAGTCATTTTAATGAACAATGCTGCAGATAATACAGTACTGTACATGTTTTTATTGTGTTTACTCTGTGACACAGTTCACACTTGGACTTGTGATTCTGTGCGTCAGAATTTCAGGGATGACCTACAGAGTTAAATGACATTAAGCAAAATAAGAAAGATTATACCTGTGAAAGTTTTTATTTAACACAAACCAATGTGTCATTTTAACTGCAGTAAACACATTTAAGTAAAAGTTGTCTGACAGAAAAAAAGGAGCATTAGACACAACTAACAAAGGAACATCTGATCATTTCAACTGCAGTTTGTCATCAACTCTAGTTAAAATACTGTCAAGTCAACCTTGTAATGGGTCAATAGTGAACAATATTTTACCTTCCTGACACCATTTTCAAAACTTGGACCTGAGTGTTGAGTCATTTGGAGACATCTCTTGTCTCCTAACATCATGAACTGACACATTTTAATATTGCAGCAAGAATTTCTTGTTCAAGTTCAGAAGAAGTTGGTTTTCAAAGTTTTTTGAGTCCAGTCTGGCTCTTTTGGGAGAGAGAATCTGTCTGAACAGAATCTGACTGAACAGTCTTTCAATAGTCTTTCAGTAATATTAAAATAGTCTTTGAATAATGTTTCAATAAGGCCATGGGTGTTGGTGTATTTTCTGGCAGAATCTCTGTGGTGGAATCCATTTTGAGTGTGTTAGTGGTGCTGTGGGTGCTCCCAGCTCAATGTATATACTAGAATATATGTCATTGATTCAGCTCTTCTTGAAGGCGGGTGTAATGTTACCTGTCCACTTTGCAGTGATTCAATGGACCAACTCCCCTCTTGACATCATTTCAAACTAACGACAAATCAAAAAGCTGCAACGTGAATGTAACTT
>JBBPBX010106887.1:0-11376 GCA_038048925.1 Garcialebias charrua
GTCATATGCATTTCTACACTGTAGGTCAGAGATCTACAGTAACTCCATTAAAAAGGTAAGTTAATGTACTGAAAATATTATGATTTTTTTTGTTTTGATAATACAGTATCATCAAGGTGATCGTATCTTCTTTGTAACTTCAGATACTAGCTGGTTAAACTCAAGGTGGCCATACATGGGAGCCTCACCAGATGGAGTCGTTTCATGTGACTGTCATGGAGCCAGGGTGTGTGAAATCAAGGTAAAATTTATTTCTCAAAAGGTTTGGACTACTGCACTGCAGACTTAGCTTTTTTAGATTTTTCTACCTGGATTATTGAGCATGCATTAGGGTACTGCACTGCAGACTTTGCGCACCTCACAGTATGAATGTTACAACTATAATTTTTTACTCAAATCTTTGTTGTTTGCATATTTCACAGCATGTAGCCGTAGTTTTGGGGATGGTCTTGCAGTTTGTGGGATGTTGCCTTGTTTCCAGTTAAAAAATGTGTGACCTTTCCATCACCTTTTAAAACTTAGTCCAGATTAATACATTCTTACCTGTGGAACACACCTGGTTGACAGAGACATAAATATAGTCTCATTTTCTAACATTGGTGTTGGATAGTGAAATGAGTGAAACACAATCTTTAAAAACGTATCATATTGAAATGTTTTGGAGACTACCGTATTTATTTTTTATGTCTAAGTTTCATTGTCTTGTCCTTCAGTGCCCACAGAGCAAACAGCATGAAGTCAGTCTGAGGATGTGTGCTGGACAGCCTGGTTTTTGTCTCGTCGTCTCGTCAAGGTTGGAGATTCTGTACAACTGGATAGGAACCATCCTTATTACCATCAGCTCCAGGATCAGATTCACATTGTGGATGTACAATATTGTGATTTTGTAGTATGGAGTGAAAATGATATTTATGTGGAAAGAATTCTGCCAGATGACCAGCTGTGGGAAACAGCAGTTCCCAAAATTCAGCACTATTTTACACATTGCATCCTACCTGAAATCCTGGGACAGAAATCCACACGTGACTAACCAATCTAAGAATCAAGAATGTTATTTGGAGTAGTTGATGAAAGGAGTTTGAAAAGTTTATACAAATTTAAACAGTTGCTCTTTTTTTCCCCAAAAACATTTGTCACTACCATAACATGTTTCAGCTACACCTGTAGCAAGCACTCTGCAGAAGGGTCATGTGATGTTGTTACATGTCATGACAGCTGTTTTTTATTTACAATAATCTTAATTGAAAAGTTAAGTATGTTAAATCAAATGATATATTTAAATCAATATGAGATTAGCTTGTGAATTTCAAAGGTGTTCTAATATGTTAAATAACAGCACATACAAATGTCATATGTCACAAATGTTGCAAAATGAGTCTACTTCAGAAAAATGTTTTTATTTCAATAGCAAAACTCATGTCATTTTAACTGACCAATATTCACAAAGATTGGTTATGGAGTTCATTGAATAAATTAAAAATATTCAACCTTATTGGGTAAATTTTTTTTTTGTCTTCATGAACAATTAACATGTACAAATATGGTCTGTAACAGTATTAGTGATTTAATTTACTTTTGATTTACTTTAAATGATAAATACATGTATAATCATTTAAACTTAAAATATTTATATAAATATAGTTGATTGAATTACTTGTCGCTCAGGCCACTATTAAGAATTGTAATCTTTCATGGAGAACATGAATCGTTCTAAAACAAATTCGAGACACAGTGGCTTTTGACACATTAAATCTATAGGCAAGGTCTTGAAGCTGCAGATGTAATCTGAGATGCATAAGTATCATAATAAATTGCTCAAATTTGGAGAGTGCTGACAGTGATGACATGCTGATGTATAAGGTTCACAGAGCTGAAAAATTTGCATCAAAACTAAAAAGTTGGGCAGTCCCGTATAAAACTTTGTTTTATCGTTGTTCTGGAAGGTTTCAGGAGTAAATTTAGTCACTGAGACTTTTTCCTTAAGGTCGCAGATCTCAGTTGTGTAGCCTTTCACTGCATCCTCCAGCTTTGTGAGGTCAACCATGCTTAGATCCGTCTGGCATTCTGCATCTGCAAATATTTAATTATTAAAAATTACGTTCAGAAATTCTATAAATAAATAAATAGTATTTTTATTTATTATTATTTTACCTTTGAATCGTTCGTTTTCAGGGGCTGGTAAGCTTTCTTCACAGAGCTCATCTTCCAGACTGTTGGCCTCCTCAGTGCAGAGAAGCTTCCAGGCCTTAGCTCTTTCCCTGCGCCGGAGGGATGCTTCTGTTTGTGGCCACTCGTTACTTCTTTGGTACCCCAGGTTAACAGTGGGGGCCCAGTCTTGGGAATGTACATCACCTGCTGCACTCGGACAACCTAAATATAAGACACCACTTTAAAGTAAAACACGTAAATGCCTTTCCTAGCACTAAGCTAACCGCTAACAACATTAGCATTCTAATCGGATTTTTTCTGGGAACAACCAAGTGTTGAACCACTACACAAGCTAGGGCATAACATATCTTACCTGTCTTTCTAGTTACTGTCCAATAAAATATCTGAAAATATGATTTAAACGATACGACCCTTACCTGTAACAAAGTGGTCGCTGCAGACTCTCGTCAGTTTCTGCACCTCCTGTTTTTAGCCGTAGGTTGTAATCCACGTTTGTCGTCTTTTTTCTGTAAGTTTTTTTAAATTAATCCCCTTGTAGCATACTACTTTCGGAACACGAAAATAACTTTTATCTATCTCTCGATTAGAGCGGTTGCAACAACCGTAAACGGCACAGAATTTAGGCATGTTGATGCTGAATCAGCAACAGAAGGAAACGGCTGCGTTTACTTCTTGCCCCGCATCTGCATTCTGTGACGTCACTGCTACGTCATCTGAAACCCAGCAATTTAATTCAAAATTTTCTGGGGGAGGAGCCCCAGACCCCCACCCTGCCCACTATTTGCGTTCTGTCATCGATCAGTTTACAAATGAAGCCCTGTTACTCGATATGACTACTGTTATGATTCTGTTCAGTTTTAAGTAAAGAGTTTTCTGTAATAATTTGAAGAAGTGACAACACATTATGTTCATTGTGTGAATATGTAAAGTTTTAAAGTGGTTTTTGATACTGGTAATTTTCTCACAACTGTCATTTTTGGCAGCTGAAATAAAAAAAGTGTTAATTAATTGTGTGTTGAATGAAAAATACACCATGTTTAAAAGTATAAAAATTGTATTAACACTATTAAAGAACAGGTCTTAAGTATTTATGTTACACAAATATTTCCATTGCATTAAAGAGACAAATTGAAGAAAATTATTTAATAAACATGAGGGTTATGAGGGGGTCACTGACATTTTTTTCTCCTCTATAAAGGGTCCATGAATCCATAAATTTTGAGAACCCCTTTGGAGTACGAGTTGTGAATGATTCTCAATTACTATCGGATCAAAGTTTAGCTCAATAACTATAAAATTGACTATATTACAGCCATTTGTGTGTTGGCTAATGTGGATTAACTGTAACATCCATTTAAACTGCATTGATTCCAAAAGTTAACCAGTCATAGAGATACATCCATGTATTAATAAAATCTGTCCAGTTGTTCATGAGATGTTTTGCTAACAGACAAACAACATTGACACAAATAGTTAATGGTACTGTTTCAAACAAAGATCTTGCACTTGAAATATGTTTTGTGAATGTCTTACAGCCACTAACGCACCTAAAGTTAGAACAATATCTGGAATATTGAGTTATAGCTTTGCATTTTCTAGGGTTAACCGGCTGTGGCAGCCATCTTGAATTGATTTGGAACTAAATAATAATCAGTCGGTCAAGTACATTCAGTGAATATTTTCTGCACATGCGAACAAAAATTATTCAATGGGCCCATTGATATTTTGCTAACAGTCACACAAATAAACACAGTCAAAATACAGGCAGGTAATAAAATTATGGATTTAGAAGCATTCTCTGAACATGAATGTGAATAAATGATTCTGACTGATATCTAATAATTCCCTGCATCGTGTATCCAAGTGTTGCCGAATGAAGCCAAGCCTCCATTGATCCCAGCGCTTCAGGGTTCACTGCTCCTTCTCACCGTGCTCACATGAACACGTCTCCTAAAAGCTTTTCACATCTTCACGGCCCAGAAGCAGAGAAAAGACAAAGATACTCAAACGTAAACACACACACATAATTAATTTTACTATAATTTAAAAAAATGTGACTGTCCTCCATCTGCCTCACACAGAAAAAAACACGATTAGCAGTGAATGGTGAGCTTTGAGCGCGACTGGCCAGCAGCCACATGAGGAGACCTCATCTCTCTGGGAGCCATGAAGCCGGGAGGTCAGTAGGTTCAGCATCTCGACAGACCACCAGCCTGCACATCCAGCTGGGGTGGGGGCGAGATGCAATCAACCACAGATAAGCGGATGATAATACACACATGCACTGGTGCAAACAGAGGATTATACTGTATGTGCACACAGAGCAGCCTTATGCCGTAATCAGAGAGATCTCACCCTGATGTATGTATCATGTTCTTCACATTCATTAAAAAACATATTCTCAAGGTTTCATCTGATTTTAGACCACATATGGGCAGTTTGTTGACAACACCAAAATTTTAATTTGTTTAAAAAAGCAAAGGAAGAGGAAAACCATTACCCAAGCTGAGAAAATGGCACGGAATTAAAGGCACCAACTCAAACATAAAAAGGTGATCCTGAACTATATCAAATAGTGCAGTTTGAAAAGAGTTTACTCCAGTAGTTATCTGGATTTATCGATATGCAATTCTGAATTGTGGGTACTCACTCAATGTAAACAAATCGGCATACAGGTAGTCCTCGGGTTACGACGGTCTCGAGTTACGATGTTTCGTGGTTACGACGCATCTCCCATTTACTACGAACAGCCTTTTTTTGAGTTACGCAGCGGCCGCTGCAGCGGAAGAATACAGTATTGTACTGTACGTGGTGCATCGGCAGAGGGATACAGAGGCCTTATTGTAAACGCTCTGGACCGAGGTTGACAGCGGTTTTACGTCGTAAACGGAATACGGAATACAGCAGATGGACGGAGGAATACGGCGTCACCAGCATCCCACTAGGCCATTAACTCTTTTTTTCCTTCATTATGGCTCCCAAACATACAGAGGGTATGTGTTTTTTCATAATTATGTAGGGTACTGTGTTAGGATAGGCTAAGTGCTTGGTAATACAGTACTGTACATATGGTGCAGTATGTACGTATATTTCGACTTACGTCAAAAATCGGTTTACGACTCCGCGTAGGAACGGATCTACGTCATAAGTCAAGGACTACCTGTACATTACTCAACAAATCTAAGCACAGATGTGTCAGCGCATCAGAATTGTTAAGATTTCTCAATCCAATATGATTGTTCTATGGTTGTCACCATTGTTCACCTATTTTCTTCCACTTCCCCTGTTTCTGTTGATAAGCAAATGGACATGGCAGTTTGCAGCTGTTCACAAACATGACTGCTTTCTTTTGCTTTAATTTAAGAACAACGATCATGGATATGAAAAAAGTACAGCTTTGTTTCTTACATTACATTTTTAAGAGCTTCGTGACATTGCAATAAGTAGAGAAAGAGTTAGAAAAAACAAATCAAATAGGTTCTTTGCTAAGCTTGAGATTGAAGTGCTCCAAATGTTTGTTGTAGTGTAACATGAGACAGGAAGATCGGGACTCAGACAGTCAGACAGGTTTCTCCACCTTCTGGGATTTACTGCGTGTATATCCACTTTCACCAGTACAGACTGCACATATTTAGTTCTTTGTGTTTTAGCCACACAACCTTTGTAAACACGCATGAACAATTTCCATCAGTTCAAAACACCTAGCTTGGCTTTAATAGGCTACAGAGATGGATAGTTAAAGTTACACAATGTTGTCATCAACTGAGAAAATATATACAGTAGGGGGTGCACGATATTATCGGCACAGTATCGGAATCGGCTGATATTAACGATAAAGTTAAATATTGGACATCGGCCATTCCATTAAAATAATTCACCTACCGTATATAAAAGGCACTGTTTTTTTTTTATATATAATATATATTTATAAAGTGTTACAACGTTTTCAGCCCCATATTTGGCATCTGCATTTGGTAGCAGGCCAAACTGACAAAGACCATGCAGAATAACAGGTCTCACTTGTAAATGAGTCCTCAAGGCTCAATGGGAACTAACCTGTATAAATAAAGGTTGAATGAAAAAGAATAATGTAGTATTTTAGTTCCACAGCAGAGAAAGCTATGTAGTCTCTGTAACTAGGTCTAGGAAAAAATATATCGGTATTGATATCAGTTATCAGCCAAATACGTTTTAACATATGGGCATATCGGGTATCGGCCAAAAATCCAATATTGAGGGTCCCTAATATACAGTATTATACTGAATGTGAGCTTTAACACCACATGTCAGTTTCTGCCCTCTGCACTGGTTGGATAGAAGAAGTCTGACAACACAGACAAAGACATTTGACTTTATTGTTGGGGGAATAAAACACCAGAAATCAGCTGTCATCCACTACAGATGAGTAAAAGCCTTTACCCTGAAGCACAGACCAGAAGTCAGATTAACTTCGCCATAAATCCTGCTCTAATCCCCCTTGAGGACAAACAGTGAACTGGTCTTCTATATAGTTCTGGAATATAATACCAACATCCCAAGTTTTGGCCTCTTCCAACTCAGTAATTCAAGAAAATTATTCCAAAGAAACAACCAGCCATGAAAAGCATCCTATCCAGTTAATCATCCTAAATCCCAGCAGATTTGACCAGAAAATCTCCTGATGAATCAGCCCCAACTGTCATATTTCACCTTTGCCTATACCCTCGTGGTTATTTCTTGGAGAAAAAGCAGCGACTGACTGGGAAATGACTCGGGGCGTGTGGATCTTGGACCGGGCTTCTACGGGATCTCGACTGCATCTTTCAAACCTTCACTGAGATGGGGTTTGTGGGAAATATGAGACAAAGCGGCAGGGTGACGGACAGAAAGAATGATGCAGTGCAGGGAGGACTGTGATGAACCGCGAGTGCATGCCTGTGTGATGTGTGTGTATAAAGCTTTGTGGCGGGTGGCTGTGAAGTTTGAGGAAAGGGTGTTGGCTGGGCCCCATGCAGACTTCCTTGCTCGGCCGTGGGGTCGACAGCATCGCTGAAAGGCAGCATTGTCCCTCTGTGGGCCCTCGCTTCAATCTCCTGCAGAGTAAACACTGACTACAGCGGCTGAACGGGTGGGAGGGAGCGTTGGAGGGGCCGCAGAGAGGATATATGAGGGGAAGAGGAAGTTGAGGAGGAAGATTCCTCAAAGTGATGCTTGTTTTACTTATTTAGTCAACTTTATCACTTATCCTCCTGCATTTAATCTTTCCCACCTGAGTCCCAAAGTTGTCAGACCGAGGTTCTTTAGTGAAGTTTGGGTTAAAATCTGTGTGTGTGGGATGGTTAAAGAATGAGGTTGTGCAGATGGTCATCAGGTCAAAAGGAGGGCTGCATGTTTCAACGCCCATGGATCAGTGCTTGACCCGCTTGCCTGATCTTCTGCCTGATCTGATCTGAGGAGATATGCATGCAGAGGATTGTGTTTCTGCTCCATCTGCTGAAATCAGATCCAACAAACAGCATCAAAAATCTAACTGTGACGCACAAGATGGTTATGTTTCAGGGTAGAACATACATTGTGTAATGTTATGTTTTCTGAGTCTTACAGGGTGAAAGACTGAGTATGTGTACACATTTTGTACAACCCCCTCTGAGGTTGGCTGTAACCTAATCTGCCTCCTGCTGTGACCCTGGGAGGTGGTCTGTAGGAGGTAAACCATCTCTCCTTGAGGTGCTTTACTCTCGCTTTTTTACCCATTTTCACACACAGGCAGCAAGACCAACTGAGCTGTGATAACACTATAAACACAGTTCTGGTCGAGTTCCCTCTCTGAGCACAAGATAATTTTACATAAAACAAATATTTCGAGCTGTGAGGAGATGTAATGATCTTTCTAGACCAAGTGATTAGACAGATTTTGTCAGGCATATTTAGTTGTTTACTGTCGAACGTTGCCATTAAAGGGGACCAAAGATGCAAAATTCACTTTTTAATGTTTTTTTTACTCAACTTTGGTTATGTACTTCTTAAAAAAACAGTCCTAGGGCCAAAAACATGCACCCAGTGGTATATTTACTCTAAGTATATTTATTTTTCAGTGATATAAATGTCTCGTTTTCAAATCCTGGCGCTTGTGATGTCACAAGCCGTAGGACAACCCACCCCAACCTGAGTCCAGCCCCTCACCTAGCAACCCCTGGTGATGCTCCACCCACTTCAGTATAAAAGACGTCACGGTTGTTTTTCCTGAGTTCATCTCAGAGTTCGATGTTTCGTTGTTGTTAAAATGCAGTACCGCTAATAACTATCCTCTGATCTGACTCTGTTCAAAACCAGACTGAAGACCCACTTGTTCAAAAAAGCTTTCAGTGTGTAACTTTTATTACTTTTGGTATTTTAGTATGTAGCATTTTTTTTTTCATTGCCTTCTTTTATTACTGTTGTTTTTTATTCTATTTTCACTGATTTATTGTTCCAGTTTATTCATCTTTTTATCCTGTTAAGCACCTTGGTCAATGCAAGGCATTGTAGGAAGGTGCTATACAAATAAAGTTTATTATTATTATTTATTATTAACTAATTATCTATCAGTAAAAACGAAAACACTTATTTACGGGCTCTTAAATCAACCGGACGACTGCTCACGGACCATGTCCGGTCCGCGCCGGATGTGGTCCGTCAAAAAAAGCGGTCCCCGCTAGAGAGAGCGTGTATAGCAGTTAGCAGCCAGTGTGTTACTCTGCAGCCTTATTGCTTGTTTTCGAAGAGTCAGACGAAGAGTTTTTAACATGGAGGGTGAACTTATGGATGTTTCTCAGCGGCCTACGCGACGCGTCAGCGCCTCATTTGCCCTGCCCAAAATGGCGTCTGCCTCTGGGTCTGACTCAGGGTCCCCTTTGGAGGGCGGAGTTAATGTAAACAGATTTTTGAAGGGCGTGGCCTTATCATAAACAGCCTGTTCAGAACGGAAGTCAGAAAAGGCACAACTAGAAAGGGGATATTTTATTATCTAAGAATTATTTTGTGCATTAAATTGAATGAACATGGTCTGGATAGCCCACAGACATACCATAAAAATTTATAGGACCAATATTTGGTCCCTTTTAACAATCTTCACAATCAGCTTTGACCACGCCCACGAATAAAACTGCAAAACCGTTTTTAGAAGAATATGAGCCAAAGTGTGATTTGTGAAAAACAAAATTCAAAACACAAATGTGCAAAACATGAAATTCGGAAGCTCCTGTGTTAAAAGAAAATTACTTAAAAAAAACTGTTTAAATAATCTTTTTATAAAAACATCTTAAAGCAGCTGAAAACTAAAATATAAAATAATCATCTTGAATCTGAAAATCTTAAGTATTTAGACTAAAATAGGCCTAATGTGGTCTAATTTGCAAAAATTTCAAAACATTAAAAAACAAGTTTTATTTGCTAAAAGTGTAAAATTGTGTTTGAAGTAGGGGTGGGTGACATGGCTCAAAAATTATATTGTGATATTTCAGAGCATTATCACGATAATGATACATTTCGTGATATAACCGGAAAAAAATAATAATACAGTAATAAAAAACAGAAATCAAATTTATTTATTTGACAAAATTAACTTAACATGTTGCTTTGCAGTATTATGTAAAAATAAAAAATAAAAACAAGGGGTAATTTTACTGAAATTACTTTATTTAGTAAAGTATTCAGTCTCCAAGTATAAAAATAAAAAAATTAAAATGATCTGTTATTTGCCCTGATACATGCTCAATAATCCAGGTAGAAAAATCTAAAAAAGTGAAGTCTGGTCCTCTGGATTTTGAATGTCCAGAGGACCAGACTTAGCTTTTTTAGATCTGTTATTTAGATTGAAAAAGTCTGCACAAAATATAGATCAACAAAATCTACCACAAAAACTAAAGTGCAGGTGTAGTTTCCTAAAACAACTAAATAAAATGAAGCTTAAGATCTGTTGAGCATAAATGAAACATACAACAAAATATATTTTAAATGAGCTGTAACTTCCAGAACTTGTAACAAGGTGAGTTGATTTGATTTTATGTTTATTTATTCATTTTAAAAGAACAATACAAAACAGTTTAATCAGATACAAGAATACACGTAGGATAAAATGAAAGGAGCAGAAAGAAGAAGAAATCTTATTATATCTGCCCCTTTTTTCACAATTTGTTCAAACAATGATAACCTTCAAACTACATCACAAAATGAATAACCCTACTTAATCTTTCTAAGTGTAATACACAAACACACTAAGCTACATCATATATAGTTTTTGAGCAAGTCAGTTTTGACCTTTTTCTTAAATGTATACATTGATTTAGCATTTTTTACATCACTCTCCAGAACATTCCACAATCCAACTCCCTGAATTGAGGTAGACCATCCCTTCAAGCTGTGATCAGCTGACCCTGAAGCTTGTTGGTGTTTCAGCTTCATCTATTCATGCAGGAATTATTCATTTTTCTGACTGATCTGTCTTCATCACCTGCCTCTTGGAGAGCCGCGCATGTTTGTACCGACAGTTTTTAGAGCGAGGGAGACCAGCCTGCAGCGGCTGCACAGAGCGGGGTGGGGGGGAGACATTTGATCTTCTGTACCTGCAGTTTAGAGCAGGGGGGAGAGAAGCTATGAGATGCGAGTTGTTTGTTTTTAGCATTTTAGCTAGCTAGTATTGCACGCAGACTGGTGGAGGGGAGGTGCGCAGTTCCGTTTGTTTGTTTGAAGTGCTCTTTTGTTAAGGGGCGGGGCGTCCTTACGTATTACGTCATGAAATTAGCATATCATGATATAACTTTTTTGCCTGGGCAAGCTTTTTTTTTACCTGTAATACCGGGAACGATATGATATGGCCCAGCTCTAGTTTGAAGAAGACTTTTTTTTTTTTCATAATTAAGTAAAGATGTCTTTATGGATGACGTGATGAACTATAAAAGATTTTCCTCCAGGTGTTTTCTTTTTTTCCTTTCAGAATAACAACTTCCCAGTCTGCTGCTATAATTGTCTTAACTTATACGTATATTAAAAGTAAGATTTTAAATAATTGATTTCTGTCCAGATTTTATTGTATTCTTATTAGCAAAGCTGGGCACCGCTAATTAAAAAATTAGTTCCACAATTTCTAAAACGCTTATTAAGTTTTTTAGGTCCACAATTTCAAAAGCACAAATGTCTTGTGAAAATTAGGGGAAGCTAATCTAATCCGCTATTTATATATTTATATAT
>JBBPBX010106888.1:0-11376 GCA_038048925.1 Garcialebias charrua
TATATATATATATATTATCATTCCACTATGTTCCTTTTTGCAAACAAAATGATAAATTAATGAAAATTCCTTCCAAACTGAGTCTAAAATTAAAACCGCTTTTCTCTCTGAAAATTCCGACTACAAGCAAATGCAACATTTGTGACATAATAATAATAATAATAATAATAATAATAATAATAATAATAATAATAATAATAATAATAATAATAATTAATTCAATTTATAACGCGCTTTTCATTAGTGAAAATCTCAAAGCGCTACACACATTGAATGCTACACACATTCATACACCGGTAGTGGCAGACTACCATGCAAGGTGCTTTCCAGTCCTACCGGGAGCAACTCGGGGTTAAGTGTCTTGCCCAAGGACACAACGACACATGGTGTGGGGAACCGGGATTCGAACCGCCAACCTTCCGATCGGGGGACGACTGCCATTACCACGACGCCACAGCCGCCCTTAGGAAGGAGAACGTCTTTAGAACGCCCCATATAAATATTCATGGCGAACAAGAAATGAAACAACAAAATTATCAATCTAAGTTAAGATTTGGGCTATTTGTCTTTAGTTTTGGAAGCAGGAAGTTAGATGAGCAGAAACAGCAGGTTCTAATTTAGGTCTGTACCCGTATTTATTTGACTTTTACCTGTTCAGGAAACAGGGAGCTCAGTCTGAGGGGGGGCAGCTTTATTTATTCCATTTTTGACGAAGGTCTTACATCTTTTGGGAAAGTGAAAAGGCTCACTTGTTCACTGATGATATTAGAACACCCAAAGGCGACACACTGAACCAGTATTTTTTAAGTTTTACACACCAAAAAAGGCGATCTGGCAGAGAATGGATATGCGTTAATGGCAGACGAAGACTGAAGGTCCTGCTTCCTACGTCACAAATGTTGCATTCGCTTGTAGTCGGAATTTTGAGAGAGAAAAGCTGTTTTTAACTTTAGACTCAGTTTGGAAGGAATTTTCATTATTTTATCATTTTGTTTGCAAAAACGAACATAGTTGATTGATAAAAGATATATATCTTCTATCATTTCATGCAAATTTGTAAGATGATGTCAGTGGACCTTTTACTAATATGGCTGTGAATGTTAACTGCCCATGAACCATATGTTTGAGTTAGCAGAGGAAGCTGGATGAGGAGCTGATCTGAGACTGCAGGAGCAGCTGGCACTCCAAGGTCGTCTCAGAGTCTGAGCTTGAAGGAACTGATAATAAAAAAAAACAAGTCTCACACACTGCCCGTGGCAGATTCTCGTGACTTCATGTACTTCTTGGATAATTGGTTAACCTGTTGTGAAAATATGCCCTTGCAAGTAAAACCAGTTCAAAATCTTCTCCTGTTGTTGAGTGTGGCTCCCTTGAGTAAATGAGATAAACACAGGACTGGATTATTGAGCAAGAACTTTCTTGTCTTAAACACAGGACATTTTTCCTCCCACAAAAATCTATTTAAAAAGAAGGACTGGCCAATGGGCAGCACGGTGGTACAGTTGGTAGAGCTGCTGCCGCTCAGCGAGCACCTGGTTCATATCCCGGTCCAGGGGCCTTTCTGGGTGGAGTTTGCATGTGTGGGTTTTCTCCGGGTACTCCTGTTTCCTCCCACAGGCCAAAAACATGCATTTTAGGCTGATTGGTCATTTTAAATAGTCTCTAGGTGAGAGAGAGAAAGAGAGTGAATGGTTGACAGACAGAATGAATGGTTGGTGGTGGTTGGACAGTGAATGGTTTAACTTGTTTCTCTTTTATGTCTCTATGTGTCCCTGTGATGGACCGGAGATCTGTCCAGCGTGAACCAAACAAAATGATTCCCACAAACAGCATACTCCATAGTGAAAAAAACAAAAAAACAAAAAAAAAACTGTTTGCTGATGCTAAGAGGGCCTGCCCTCTCCCCTGTTAACTCCTCTGAGACAGTCATGATGCCAAAGTGGTTCAAAACACCAAAGTTCATGCTCAATAATCCAGATAAAAATCCAACAATGTTCATTCAGGTCATTTGGACGGTTTCTTCTTCTTATTATTATTATTATTTTCTTTCTGAGACGTTTCATCCTTCATCCAAAGGACTTCTTCAATCAGAGGAGCCAACTAAACAAACTGATTACCACACCAGCATACTATATAGTGGGGAAAATGTTTGCTGGCACTAAGATGGTTCGTCAGGGTTAGCTCCTCAGATTGAAGAAGTCCCTTGGAAGAAGGATGAAACATCTTAGACAAAAAGAAAAAAAAAAAACGTCAAGATGACCCAACTGATCGTTGTTGGATTTTGACCTGGATTACTGAGCATGAACTTTGGAGCTATAAGTCAGTTTTACTGAAATTGGCTAATACCTGTATATGATGTGGTAGTAACTGACAGTCAAAATGCGAACCTTAAGTGCTAATGTATCTCACAGGATATTGCATGAAGTTTGACTAAAACAGAAATAAGCTAGTCATTTCTTAACACAAGAGAATCTAATTAAAAACGGTGGCAGTGTGAGCGACGTACATCTCATGAAGAAATGCCATTACATAAATTCATACAGTTATTGAACTCGTGGCAGCTGCTGTTCATTTATTCATGCAGATGCTGGTCAGAAGCTTTGTTTTTATCCAACAGCATCCTGAGAGAGAAAAAAATCTGACCTGAATGACTTTGAGCGTGGCATAATTGTTGGAGCCAGATGGGCGGGTTTGAGATTTTTCGAAACTGCAGTTCCCGGGAGGTTTTTCCACAACAGCAGTTTACTCGGACTGATGGAAAAAAAGAACTGTTTTGTGAACTTAAATGTCTGATTGATTAGGGAGGTCAGAAGCAAACAGCCAGGCTCACACACTGACAGAAAGTTTAGGATAAGTCAGATAGTCTTTACCACTGGGGTGGACGGAAGTAAGCATCTAAGAAGAGATACGTTCAACCTTCAGATGGCTCAGCAGCTCCAGACATGCAGGGCAGCTTACACAAAAAAACTGAGAAAAAGCCTGCCAAATTAAAAAGTCTGCAAAAACCACTTGCACTGATCAGTTTCTGCCTAAGCTGCCAATAACAAGTTTTGTTTTTTAATACCTGGATTAACACTCCTTACTTCTTTTTTTTATAATGCCCATCAAAGATGAGACATATTATGGTATAGTAACCATAATATGACCGTCCAGATGACCTGACTGAACATTGTTGGATAATTGTTCATCTTTGTACATCCATAAACTTTTTCTTGTTCTACCCATATGCTCAAGATGATGTAATGAAACTTCATACACAAATACATCTCCACTAGACAGAGTGTTACATACACTTTACCAGCTTTACAGTTTTTACAGCTTTAAGGTCAAGGTCACAAATCAAGGTTAAATGTTATACAAGGTCTATGCTTGTCAGGGCTATTGCTATAGAGTATTCACCACCTTGCCCTTGGGTGGAGGCTGTGCTATGTCCAGGTAAACCCCTCCAGACTGAATAACACCTTCTATGAAGATGCAGTCAGATTGCTGAACTGCTGCTTACCCAAACACTGAAGACTGCACTTTAGCATCTGAATCTGTAATCTGCTGCTACTGATGACTGATGTCCAACTGCTGCACTTAGCTTCTTCTTAACTTTTCATTTATTCACTGTAGTTAATGTGAGATCTATCTATTTATTATCGTTTAAGCGGTTATAATACATTTTTCCACCAGTGACCCCCGTGACCTGAAAGGGAAGAAGCGGGTAAAGATGTTGGATGGATGAATAGTAAATTCCCAAAGGGAGAATTTGTTCTTGGCATTTTTCCTGATACATCTTGGTGTAAGAGTTCTACTGGCTGCAGCTCCTACCCAAGAAGGCCGCCAATTACCACAGTTGCCGGTCATCTCCCTGATGAGACCTTCAACTATATAAGGCTGCAGTCAAGTTCTACTCTGGGGCATTGAGCTATTTATGGTATTTATGCTCTCAGCCGGTTTTTTTCCTCGAGAAGAGTATCTAACCTTGTTCTCTGTGCCTCCAGTTCTCCTGTGTTCTTGGATCCCTTCCTGTTCTGGCTTGCCTTGGGTTCAGTTCCTGGTCCACGTGCCTGATCCTCCAAGCCATCCATCTGTGAAACTGGTTCACCATCCTTTGGACTCACTTGGCACTTGGATTCACTCTCACGCTCCACTCAAACCATCCAACCTGTAAGAGGAAAGACATCACGAATAATCAAAGGACCACTTTCATTCCAATCCATCTGACATCCTGTTTGTTTCTCAGGAGCTCCAGAGGACCACCTGTAAATAGTCACCAGCACAAAATAAACACTGTTTAATTTTTATCTTGTGGCGTCTTGTCTCGTTCCGGGTCTCGTACCAATCTGGGTTTACTGAAATCATTACACTTGGAGCACAGCTGTGGGAAAGAGCACTGCCACTAAGGGAGCAGCTGGAGGGTTAAGGGCCTTGCTCAAGGGTCCACAATGAGGCAAATAAGGATGGAATCAGATGTGGGTGTGTCACCTTTCTCACCCAAAGTGATGGTCTGGGAATTTTAACCAGCGACTTCTTGAGCACAGGCTCACTTTTTCTAACCTCTGTCTTCAATTTTTTTTATGTGAACCTAAGCTACTTGACGCGTGGACAATAAAGTTTAAAGTGCTCTGCAAAAGGAATTTTACCTTAAACTTAATATGAAATACTTTAAATGACAAAAACGTCAGATAAAAAATGTTTGGGTATTGTATAAAATGTAGGCACTAAAATACAAAACTTTCACTTCACATCTTCTTTCTTCTTCTTCTTCTTTTGGCTTTTCCTTCTTCAGGGATCGCCACAGCAAGTCATCCTCCTCCACCTCACTCTGTCCTCTGCATCCTCTGTCCTCACTCCAACTACCTTCATGTCCTCTCTAACTGCATCCAAATATCTCCTCTTTGCCTTTCCTGGCAGCTGCATTTCTAACATCCTTCTACCAATATACCCACTGTCCCTCCTCTCGACATGTCCAAACCATCTCAGTGTGTCCTCCCTAACTTTATCTCCCAGTTGTTCAACATGTGCTGTACCTCTGATTATCTCATTCCTGATCCTATCCATCCTTGTCACTAAGGAGAACCTCAACATCTTAATTTCTGCAACTTCCAGTTCTTTCTCCTGTCTTTTTGTCAGTGCCACTGCCTCTAGACCATACAACATAGCTGGTCTCACCATTGTCTTGTAAACTTTTCCTTTGACCTTTACTGACACCTTTTTGTCACAAATCACTCCTGAAACTTTTCTCCATCCACTCCATCCTGCCTGGACTCTCTTTCACTCTTTCCCACATTCCCCATTTTCCTGGACAGTGGACCCCAAGTACTTGAAGTCCTGCACCTTTGTGACCTCTGCTCCTTGTAGCCTCACTGTTCCACTGGCCTCCCTCTCATTCACACACATGTACTCTGTCTTACTACGGCTGACTTTCATTCCTCTTCTTTCAAGTGCATACCTCCACCTCTCCAAGTTCTCTTCCACATGTTCCCTGTTCTCACCACAGATCACAATGTCATCTGCAAACATCATAGTCCATGGGGATTCCTGCCTGACCTCATCTGTTAGTCGGTCCATCACCAGAGCAAACAAGAAGGGGCTCAGAGCCGATCCTTGATGCAATCCCACCTCCACCTTGAAGCTATCTGTCACTCCTACAGCACATCTCACCACTGTCCTACTGTCCTCATACATGTCCTGTACCAGTCTAACATACTTCTCTGCCACTCCAGATTTCCTCATGCAATACCACACCTCCTCTCTCGGCACCCTGTTATATGCTTTTTCTAAATCCACAAAGACACAATGGAGTTCTTTCTGATCCTCTCTGTACTTTTCCATCAGCATTCTCAAAGCAAAGATGACATATGTGGTGCTCTAAACCATACTGCTGCTCACTGATACACTCAAAAAAAAATAATGTTGGATTTACTTAAAAATGTTACTTCAAGTGGTTGCACGTAATGTTTTTAAGTAAATGTTAATTAACAAGTTTTCATAGGATATACTCATTAGATTTAAGTATATTATACAAGAAATACTTGTGTTACTTAAACTTAATGTGGTTATTTTACTTTTATGTACAAAACCTATGTTCAACTTATGTGATATAGTTAAGTTCAGTGAACTAAACGGATACACATTAAAACAATACAGGATTATTGAGTAAGATTAACTTAATATTGTTAATTTATTTTTATGTATGAAAACTACGTTAAATTAAAGTGATATAGTTAAGTTCAGTGAACTAAATGAATTCACATTAATGCAACACAAGATTGCTGGGTAAGATTAACTTGATTTGATAGTTATTCCTAATTTAGTTTGTCAAATTAAAATCATGGTGAAAATTGTAAATTAACGGTTAACTGAGGGGCGGGGAAAATCACAACTTTTCAAAACAGCACTTTATTAAGAACTACTAATAAAATCAGTGAGTTTTACAAAAATACTGAAAATCATAAAAATCCTTTAAACATAAAACATCAAATTAAACATACTGGTGAAGTTAAGTGCCACATTTTTTAACGTTCAAAAAAACTTTTCATGACACTTGGCTCCAAATCTGGCAAGGACTATGCCTCTTGGTCACATGCTTTAGCAGAATGTAAATTACCAACAAAACACAATGCTTTAACACTAAAACACCTCAAAACATCATGCCACTTCTGCTGTAAAGATCAATTTTAAAACCTTAAACTTTCAGGTAAAAATAGTAATGATAAAAAACTTTTTTTTAAATGAATAAATAAATAAAAGACAGCCCAAACATCTGCTCACAGTAAACACGATAAAAACATTTCAGAATGATGAATAGTCAGTCCCCAGATCACAACACTGTAATAGGTATAGGAATATGCATTATTCCAGTTTGTTTTTGAGTACTTGGACTTTGTTTGAAAGTCTGTGTTTCAAGTTCCATTAGGATCTTTTGAATGAACTCAAACGTATATTTGAGGTCGGTTGGGTAGCTCAGGTTCAGGTCGTAGATGATCAGCAGCAAGGCACAAGCGATGGCAACATCTTTGAGTTCATTAATCACCTCCACACCTTCCACTATGATGCCCACATTAATCACCTCCATACCTTCCACTATGATGCCCACATCTTCTGGTGGCTGATCAACATCTGCACCTGGGTGTTTGATGACATAAATGCCGATGACCGATGACATAAATGCCGATGACCGTCTGATCCAAAGCTGCCTGGGTTTCATCAGGGGTCTCACTCTAAAAACAGACAAAAAATAAACCAGATATTTTATGAACACCTCTCCTCACTAAAATAAATTATTCGCATGAAACTTTACCATTTATATTTTCTTCTTTGTAAATTGACTGCAGTAGAAAACTAAGCAAGTTAACATCGTGATGCATGCAAGCAAGTTAAATAAACACATTTTTAAAATTACTAGGAGAAAGTTAAATATTAATTCAGCAATATGTTCAACTTCAAAATAAAAATATCCCCTTTAAAACAATTGATGACACTTACTGCATAATCCTTCACTAGCTTTTCAGGGTCTTCATTGAGATACACTGCTAGTGCTTGGAGGCTGCAAGATCTCTTTGTTGCAATGGAGTCATTCTGCAAAACACAACAGGAAATGCTTGCTGAAGATGGGAGACTGCAACGAAGTCAAGAGTCAGTGCAATCTGCAGTGAAGGGAAACCCCTTGATAAACTTCTACTAAATAGCTTCTATAATATTACAGTATTATGTAATATAATGGAGGCGGCTGTGGCTGAGTGGTTAGAGCAGTCGTCCCTCATGAGTGAGTGAGAGTGAGAGAGAGTGAGTGAGAGTAAGTGAGTGAGAGAGTGAGTGAGTGAAAGAGTGAGTGAGAGAGTGAGTGAGAGAGTGAGTGAAAGAGGGAGTGAGAAAGTGAGAGTGTGAGTGAGTGTGAGAGTGAGTGAGAGTGAGTGAAAGTGAGTGAGAAAGTGAGTGAGTGTGTGTGAGAGTGAGTGTGTGAGAGAGTGAGTGAGAGTGTGTGAGAGTGAGTGAGAGAGAGTGAGTGAGAGAGTGAGTGAGAGTATGAGAGTGAGTGTATGATAGTGAGTGAGAGTAAGAGAGTGAGTGAGAGTGTGAGAGAGTGTGTGAAAGTGAGTGTGTGAGAGTGAGTGAGAGTGAGAGCAAGATAGTGAGTGAGTGTGTGAGAGTGAGTGTGTGAGAGTGACTGAGTGTAAGAGAGTGGTTGAGAGTGAGTGAGTGTGTGAGAGTAAGAGAGTGGTTGAGAGAGTGGTTGAGTGTGTGAGAGTGAGTAAGAGAGTGAGTGAGACAGAGAGTGAGTGAGAGTGAGTGAGAGTAAAAGTGTGTGAGAGTGAGTGAGAGTGAGTGAGATAGTGAGTCAGAGTGAGGGAGTGAGTGTGAGTGAGAGAGAGAGAGATAGTGAGTGTGAGTGAGTGTATGAGAGTGAGTGAGTGTGAGAGAGTGAGTGTATGCAAGTGAGTGAGAGAGTGAGTGTGTGAGAGTGTGTGAGAGAGTGAGAGTGAGAGAGGGTGAGTGAGTGAGAGTGAGAGAGTGAGTGAGAGAGTGAGAGTGAGTGAGTGAGAGTGAGAGAGTGAGTGAGAGAGTGAGAGTGAGTGTGTGAGAGTGAGTGTGTGAGAGTGAGTGTGTGAGTGTATGAGTATGAGTGAGAGAGAGTGAGAGAGTGAGTAAGAGAGTGGTTGAGAGTGAGTGTGTGAGAGTGAGAGAGTGAGTAAAAGAGTGGTTGAGAGAGTGTGTGAGAGTGAGTAAGAGAGTGAGTGAGACTGAGAGAGTGAGTGAGACTGAGAGAGTGTGAGTGAAAGAGTGAGTGAGAGTGAGTGAGAAAGTGAGAGTGAGTGAGTGAGAGTGAGTGTGTGAGAGTGAGTGAGAAAGTGAGAGTGTGAGAATGAGAGAGTGAGTGTATAAGAGTGAGAGAGTGAGTGAGAGTGTGTGAGTAAGTGAGAGTGTGTGAGTAAGAGTGAGAGAGAGAGTGTGTGAGAGTGAGTGTGTGAGAGTGAGTGAGTAAGAGTAAGAGAGTGAGTGAGAGTGTGAGAGAGTGTGTGAGAGTGAGTGTGTGAGAGTGAGTAAGAGTAAGAGAGTGGGTGAGTGAGAGTGAGAGTAAGAAAGTGGTTGCGAGAGTGAGTGAGTGTGTGAGAGTGAGTAAGAGAGTGAGTGATACTGAGAGAGTGAGAGAGTGAGTAAGAGTGAAAGTGTGTGAGTGAATGAGAGTGAGAGTGAGTGAGATAGTGAGTCAGAGTAAGGGTGAGTGAGAGAGAGAGTGAGTGAGTGTGTGAGAGTGAGTGAGAGAGAGAGGGTGAGTGAGTGAGAGTGTGAGAGAGAGTGTGTGAGAGTGAGTGAGATAGTGAGTGAGAGAGTGATACAGTGAGTGAGTGAGAGAGTTAGATAGTGAGTGAGAGAGTGAGTGAGTGTATGAGTATGAGTGAGAGAGAGTGAGAGAGTGAGTAAGAGAGTGGTTGAGAGTGTGTGTGTGAGAGTGAGAGAGTGAGTAAAAGAGTGGTTGAGAGAGTGTGTGAGAGTGAGTAAGAGAGTGAGTGAGACTGAGAGAGTGAGTGAGAGTGAGTGAGAGTGTGAGTGAGAGAGTGAGTGAAAGAGTGAGTGAGAGTGAGTGAGAAAGTGAGAGTGAGTGAGAGTGAGTGTGTGAGAGTGAGTGAGAAAGTGAGAGTGTGAGAATGAGAGAGTGAGTGTATGAGAGTGAGAGAGTGAGTGAGAGTGTGTGAGTAAGTGAGAGTGTGTGAGTAAGAGTGAGTGAGAGAGTGTGTGAGAGTGAGTGTGTGAGAGTGAGTAAGAGTAAGAGAGTGGTTGAGAGTGAGTGAGTGAGAGTGAGAGTAAGAAAGTGGTTGCGAGAGTGAGTGAGTGTGTGAGAGTGAGTGAGATAGTGAGTGAGAGTGAGATAGTGAGTGAGAGTGAGTAAGAGTGAAAGTGTGTGAGAGTGAATGAGAGTGAGAGTGAGTGAGATAGTGAGTCAGAGTGAGGGTGAGTGAGAGAGTGAGTGAGAGAGAGAGGGTGAGTGAGTGAGAGTGTGAGAGAGAGTGTGTGAGAGTGAGTGAGATAGTGAGTGAGAGAGTGATACAGTGAGTGAGTGAGAGAGTTAGATAGTGAGTGAGAGAGTGAGAGAGGGTGAGTGAGTGAGAGTGAGTAATAGTGTGTGAGATTGAGTGAGTGTGAGTGAGTGAGAGAGGGTGAGTGAGAGTGAGAGAGTGAGTGAGTGAGATAGTGAGTGAGAGTGAGATAGTGAGTGAGAGCAAGAGAGTGAGTGATAGAGTGATACCGTGAGAGAGTGATACAGTGAGTGAGTGAGCGAGTCAGAGAGAGTGAGTGAGATAGTGATACCGTGAGAGAGTGATACAGTGAGTGAGTGAGCGAGTCAGAGAGAGTGAGTGAGATAGTGATTCAGAGTGAGAGTGAGCGTGAGTGTGTGAGAGTGAGTGAGTGAGAGAGGGTGAGTGAGAGTGAGAGTGTGAGTGAGAGAGGGTGAGTGAGTGAGAGTGAGTGAATGAAAGAGTGAGTGAGAAAGTGAGAGTGTGAGTGAGTGAGAGTGTGTAAAAGTGAGTGAGAGAGTGAGTGAGTGTGCGAGAGAGTGAGAGTGTGTAAAAGTGAGTGAGAGAGTGAGTGAGTGTGCGAGAGTGAGAGTGTGTGTGCGAGTGAGTGAGAGTGTGTGAGTAAGAGTGAGAGAGAGTGTGAGAGTGAGTGTGTGAGAGTGAGTGAGTGTGTAAAAGTGAGTGAGAGAGTGTGTGAGTGTGCGAGAGAGTGAGAGTGTGTGTGCGAGTGAGTGAGTGTGTGAGTAAGAGTGAGAGAGAGTGTGAGAGTGAGTGTGTGAGAGTGAGTGAGAGTAAGAAAGTGGTTGAGAGTGAGTGAGTGAGTGAGTGTGTGAGAGTGGTTGAGAGAGTGAGTGAGAGTGAGAGTGTGTGAGAGTGAGTAAGAGAGTGAGTGAGACTGAGAGAGTGAGTGAGATAGTGAGTCAGAGTGAGGGTGAGTGAGAGAGTGAGTGAGAGAGTGAGTGTGTGAGAGTGAGTGAGTGAGAGAGGGTGAGTGAGTGAGATTGTGAGAGAGAGAGAGTGTGTGTGAGTGAGTGAGATAGTGAGTCAGAGTGAGTTAGAGTGTGTGAGAGTGAGTAATAGTGAGATAGTGAGTCACTCACTATCTCACTCACTCTCACACACTCTAACTCACTCAGTGAGAGTGAGATAGTGAGTGAGAGTGAGTGATAGAGTGAGAGAGTGTGAGAGTGAGTGAGAGAGAGTGAGAGAGGGTGAGTGAGTGAGAGTGAGTGAATGAAAGAGTGAGTGAGAAAGTGAGAGTGTGAGTGGGTGAGAGTGAGTGAGTGTGTAAAAGTGAGTGAGAGAGTGAGTGAGTGTGTGAGAGAGTGAGTGTGTGTGTGAGTGAGTGAGAGTGTGTGAGTAAGAGTGAGAG
>JBBPBX010106890.1:0-11376 GCA_038048925.1 Garcialebias charrua
GAGCTGGAGAATTAGGTGTGCACTACACCCCAAGGTGTGTAGTGGCCGGGGCGCGAACCCGCGTCCTTCGGGTCCCAAGTCGAAAGCCCTGCCCCTACACCATCTTGGCTCCACAAATGGTTTAAAAGCAAACTGTATAAGATCCTCCCTTTATTTTTCTATAATTATAAATATTTTTTTTAACACTGTCAGAGAAGTTCATTGGGATTATTTCCTTCAGGTTGATTAATTTAAAATTAAATTACACATAAATGCAACATTTAGGGGATTTTTGGGTAAGATTAAAATAAATATTTGTTTTGTGATTGGTTAAAAAATTAACAAATAAAGTTAAAAAATCTTCCTCCTCCTTGTAGATTCAACATCCTGACCATTGAACGCAGCATTTAAAATTAAAATTGACGGTGTCAAGCTGAAGAAGGAGTCCTATTGGGCCTTTTTGGCCTGTGGGACCCCGGAAGCAGCAGATAGGTACCGGCAGTCCAAGCGGCATGCGGCTCGGGTGGTTGCTGAGGCAAAAACTCGGGCGTGGGAGGAGTTCGGAGAGGCCATGGAGAATGACTTCCGTACGGCTTCGAGGCGATTCTGGTCCACCATCCGGCGTCTCAGGGGGGGAAAGCGGTACGCGACCAACACCATTTATGGTGGGGATGGCGTGCTGTTGACCTCAACTCGGGATGTTGTGAGTCGGTGGGCGGAATACTTCGAAGACCTCCTCAATCCTACTGGCACGTCTTCCACTGAGGAAGCGGAGCCTGGGGACTTTGGATCGGGCTCTCCAATCTCTGGTGCGGAGGTCGCCGAGGTGGTTAAAAAGCTCCGCGGTGGCAAGGCTCCGGGGGTGGATGAGATTCGTCCTGAGTTCCTTAGGGCTCTGGATGTTGTGGGGTTGTGTTGGCTTACGCGACTCTGCAATATCGCGTGGACATCGGGGGCAGTTCCCTTGGATTGGCAGACTGGGGTGGTGGTTCCCCTATTCAAAAAGGGGGACCGTAGGGTGTGTTCCAACTATAGAGGGATCACACTCTTAAGCCTCCCTGGTAAGGTCTATTCAGGGGTTCTGGAGAGGAGGGTCCGTCGGATAGTCGAACCTCGGATTCAGGAGGAGCAGTGTGGTTTTCGTCCTGGTCGTGGAACACTAGACCAGCTCTACACCCTCAACAGGGTCCTGGAGGGTGCGTGGGAGTTTGCCCAACCAGTTTACATGTGCTTTGTAGACTTGGAAAAGGCATTCGACCGCGTCCCTCGGGGGGTTCTGTGGCGGGTACTCCGGGAGTATGGGGTACCAGGCCCATTGATATGGGCTGTTAGGTCCCTGTACGACCGGTGTCAGAGCTTGGTCCGCATTGCCGGCAGTAAGTCAGGCTCGTTTCCGGTGAGAGTTGGACTCCGCCAAGGTTGCCCTTTGTCACCGATTCTGTTTATAACTTTTATGGACAGAATTTCTAGGCGCAGCCAAGGTGTTGAGAGGATCCGTTTTGGTGGCCTTAGAATCGCTTCTCTGTTTTTTGCAGATGATGTGGTCCTATTGGCTTCATCAGCTCGTGATCTACAGCTTTCACTGGAGCGGTTTGCAGCTGAATGCGATGCGGCCGGGATGAGGATCAGTTCCTCCAAATCCGAGGCCATGGTCTTGAGCCGGAAAAGGGTAGCGTGCCCTCTCCGGGTCGGGGAGGAGGTCCTGCCCCAAGTGGAGGAGTTTAAGTATCTCGGGATCTTGTTCACGAATGAGGGAAAACTGGAGCGTGAGATCGATAGGCGGATAGGTGCAGCGTCCACAGTGAAGCGGGCGCTGTACCGGTCTGTCGTGGTGAAGAGAGAGCTGAGTCAAAAGGCAAAGCTCTCAATTTACCGATCGATCTACGTTCCCACCCTCATCTATGGTCATGAGCTTTGGGTTATGACCGAAAGAACAAGATCTCGGATACAAGCGGCTGAAATGAGTTTTCTCCGCAGGGTGGCTGGACTCTCCCTTAGAGATAGGGTGAGAAGCTCAGTCATCCGGGAGGGACTCGGAGTAGAGCCGCTGCTTCTCCACATCGAGAGGAGCCAGTTGAGGTGGCTCGGGCATCTGGTTAGGATGCCTCCTGGACGCCTCCCTGGTGAGGTGTTCCGGGCATGTCCCACCGGGAGGAGACCCAGAGGAAGACCCAGGACACGCTGGAGGGACTATGTTTCTCGGCTGGCCTGGGAACGCCTTGGGATTCCCCCAGAGGAGCTGCTCCAAGTGGCTGGGGAGAGGGAAGTCTGGGCCTCCCTACTTAGGCTGCTACCCCCGCGACCCGACCCCGGATAAGCGGAAGAAAATGGATGGATGGATGGTGTTGAAATATGTAGAGTTAGTGAAATGAAGTTTCTGGGTGTAATCACTGACGATAAATTGTCATGGAAACAGCACATAAATTCTGTTAAAACTAAAATATCCAAATCCACAGCAGTATTATATAGGGTAAAGGATTTATTGAATGATAATGCCTTGTATTTGCTATATAACACAATGATAGTACCACATTTAATTTATTGTGTTGATGTCTGGGGAACAGCGTGCAAAACTTTAACAAAGCCTATTTTTATCCTACAAAAAAGAGCTATAAGAATTATAACAAAAATGCATTATTATCATCCAACAAGCATACTATTTTGTAAATTGAAACTATTGAAGTTTTATGATCTGGTGGAATATAAAAAAATTTAATTAATGCATAAAGCATAAAATTACAAACTACCCCTAAATATTCAAAAGCATTTTGTAAAAAGGAAAAGTTGTTACAATCTCAAAGGAACAGACATTTTTGTTAAACCACAGTATAGAACCAGTCTAAAGGGTCGGTTTACTTTAATACATGGAATAAATTTATGGAATGGTTTGGAAAACGGTGTAAAAAAAAAAAACGATGTGTGGGGCGACCGTGGTGTAGTGGTAATGGCAGTCGACCCCTGATCGGAAGGTTGGAGGTTCGAATCCCGCATCCGCCCACCATGTGTCGTTGTGTCCCTGGGCAAGACACTTAACCCCGAGTTGCTCCTGGTAGGTCTGGATGGCGCCTTGCAAGGCAGGCTACCACTACCGGTGTATGAATGACTGTCTGAATGAATGGGTGGATGGCTGGTATTGTAAGGCGCTTTGGGGCTCCTCACATGGGGCTGGAAAGCGCTATATAAATAAACTCCATTTACCATTTACCAAAAAAGCTAAGTCAGTGTCTTTATTTAAGAAAACGATTAAGAATACATTCTTAAATATATATATATATATATATATATATATATATACAGGGAACCCCCGACCTACGAACGAGTTCGGGACCTAAGAACCGTTCGCAGCTCGATCCGGTCGTAGGTAGGGGGTGAAAATTGCGTCCCGTTCGTAGGTCGTTATTCTGTTCGTAGGTCGCGGAAATACCGCTAACGGTGCGCCGCGCACACATTTAACAGCATGAGACTGACATACTGGCCCATAAACATGCACAGAACTTTATTTACAAACACTTATCTAAACCATTACACCACACATGCATCCATAAACACACACAGTAACTGTACATCAGTAACTTCACATCAGAACTGCAGGAAATCAGCTGGAAATCACATCAGCAAAATGATGTCAACAATCACACATGAACACTTCTCAAAGTGCAGCTTTTAACATCAGAACAGCAGCAGTGCAACCAGTGCGTTGATGAGTGTCCATGTGCATGAGAAAGAAGTCCATGAACTCAGAAAAAGCTAGAAGCAGCAGAAAAATGAAACAAAATTGTCTTACTTTGACTGAAGTGTAGGTAGACAGATGTTTTTCTCATGATCAAACCTGCATCTTGCTCAACAATGAATCTTGGGAGCATTTACTTTTCCACTGTCATGCGCAGTGTCACGCCCATGCCCAACTAACAACAGCCAAGGGGCAATCCCCTCCCCCACCTCGCCGATTGCCGTGTGTGACGCAGTTACGCCGTAGCTCGATTATATACTTGTAATGGGGCTCGTTCGTAGGTCACGTTTTTTCTGCCGTACGTCGATGGTATTCTTCTACTTTGGCTCGTTCGTAGGTCCCGTGGTTCGCAGGTCGGTGGAGTCGTAGGTCGGGGGTTCCCTGTATATATATATATATATATATATATATATATATATATATATATATATATATATATATATATATATATATATATATATATGTAAAATTACAAATGTACTATAAATCGGCAATTGTTACGAGTTATTAATTTTGTTCATGGATAATATTGTTTGAATTGATTGTTGAATAGATTTTTGTTTTAAGAAGGGGCAGATATAAGAATTTTTATTCTTCTGCTTCCTTTCATTTTAAATCTGTTTTTTTTTTCTTTCTCCATATGCCTAGGAATTATTTCTTTTGTGTTTTAAATTTGAAATGAATACTGTAAATAAAATAAAAATAAATTTAGGTCATTTTTTTTTTTTTTACTTTATTTTTGTATAAATAAAAAACAAGAGTTCTGATTTACAATAAACATTTTCAGAGCGTCTATTTTACAGATGAGGATTAAAGTGCAAGCTTCTTGCCGTCCTTTCTCTGCTGGTTTCTGGTTTAATCTCTTCATTTAATCCCCTAAATCCCGGAGGCTAATTAGCTGAGTTTAGCAGGCTAACCAGCAGCAGATGGCGCTAACAGGCTAATTAGCATCAGATGCTAACAGGCTAATTGGATGCTAACAGGCTAAATCAGCAGCAAATGCTAACAGTGATGCTAACAGATGCTAACAGTGATGCTAACAGGCTAATTAGCAACAGACGCTAACAGGCTAACCGGGCAGCCAGCTGAAAAATCAGGTCCAACGCAGCAGACTCGGGTAAAAACAAGGAGATGTTAGCTCCTGGGTTCAGTTTTGTCATACGGTACCGTGAGGAAGTCCAGCAGAACCCAGAGGAACGGTTCGGGTCCAGGACCTGGAGCAGATTCTTGGATCCAGCTGTTTTTTCTCCTTCTGTCTCCTCCAGAGGAGCACAAAGACTTTCACTCAGATGGAGCGCAGCAGGAAGAGGTCTCACTCTGACACAAATATCACACTTCATTCTGTTGTAGTCCTTAGAAGAAAGGAAAATCAGCGAAAATCAAGAGAGAGAAACATTTTTAAAGACTGCTAAGAAACAGAAAATAATACTTGTAAATATTACAAGTATTTTTCCAAGTGCCATTACCACTACACCACGGCCGGCAGTCGACCCCTGATCGGAAGGTTGGAGGTTCGAATCCCGCATCCACCCACCATGTGTCGTTGTGTCCCTGGGCAAGACACTTAACCCCGAGTTGCTCCCGGTAGGTCTGGATGGCGCCTTGCAAGGCAGGCTACCACTACCGGTGTATGAATGTGTGAATGAATGGGTGGATGGCTGGTATTGTAAAGCGCTTTGGGGCTCCTCACAGGGGGCTGGAAAGCGCTATATAAATAAGCTCCATTTACCACTTGTAAATAATGCATCAAACATGTTTTGGTAATCGTGTCATGATTTTTACAATTTTAAAATAAAAAAATAAAAAACAATAAAGTCCTGCAGACATGATATGCGGACTTTGCGTTTAATAATTTCTTACAGGACATCATTTATCTGTAACCCTTTGACTAAAACATTCCATAATAAAATGTAAATTAATGTAAACTTGCTGGTTTTGGAGCAAAAATGAAGAAAACGCAAATATTGCTAGAGGGAAATGATTTACTTCCACTTTTAAATCTACAATAACGTTTTGAATATTTTACAGGCGTGGCTTGTTTATTCTTCTGCTTCATTTATTTCAGGTAAAAATGATTTTCGCCACGCCAATCGCGCATTTACAGCCAGTGGCTTTTCATATTTTTCTCCGATCAGAGGTGATACATCGTTTTATAATAAACGATCTTTGGAGACGCTCAGGGTCCGTTATCCTTTAGAATAAAACCTCCAGCAGAACCAACAAAACTTTACGTTTCTTCTTATTCTAACCACACAGAGCAAATGAACAGGCATCATTTAATTAACTTAACTCAGATACTTTGCTCAAAAACAGCTAATTGTCCAGTTTGGACCAGAGAATGAAAGTAATGAAATATTTTGTTAAGATATTTTATAGGATCCTTGTGAAGCTTTAGTGAGTCATTAAAACGATATAAACCATTAAAACAGTTAAAAGCTTATTTTTAGTCTTAATTTATGAACTAACGTCCACTTGGGACTGCAGAAGTTAAACTTTAACCAGGAGACAACCGGAACCCGACCCGTTAGATAAAGAGTTAAACACCTGACATGGAACCAGAACATCTGTACCGAGCTCTTCTTCTTCTGTTCTTCTTCTGGACCTGAACTTCAGATAACCATGAAATCACAGGTCAGGTGTATCCAGATGTTCTCTTGAGGTCCTGCTGTGCACAAGAACAAGATGAGGGGATTCAGATCCAGAACAGGACCTGCTGTTCCCCTCGCTGCAGCCTGCAGGACGGGGCGGGGTCGTGCCCGAGGGCCGAGCCATACCATATATGGAAGTAGCGCCATTGCACTCCGGAAATAAAGGGGGCGCTGTTTCAATGATCACTTACAAATTCCTTAAAGAAGCGGGTCAGCTGCTCAGCGGTGTTTCCAAGTACTGTAGAAGGTTGAAGAAGGGACACGTGAATGAAAATATTTTGAGGAATGATTCACAATGGAAACTTGGCAAAGTCAGCAGACCAAGTACACCTCGCTGCAGCAAACAGCGAGGGGTTACTCCAGCAGACGGTAATGATACTTTTTATAAGCATTTTTGTTATGTAGCAAATAAATATATTTATGTGAACTAGTAAAAATCGTAATTCCTTTAAGCTAAGATTGATGTTAGCATATGTAGCGTGCTGCATAGCGAAATCACGATCATAGTGCCTAAAAATAGATACCATTTTATAACTTTTAAAGTTCATTCTTTGTTTTCTTTCAGCAGATCCATGTATCTGTATGTAACATTCAAAAAGGGGAGATGTTACAACCTTATAGCAAAGATGACTCCTATAGATGTCCTCTTTGCTCCTACTCTGCTAAGGAGTCGTACAAGGTGGTGAACCATATTGCTAATACTGCTATGGTTCAACATAAAGGTTTTTAAAACACAATTTGATTAATACTAATGTTTGTGAAAGAGTTGTCAATTTTCTAATTTTGATGGTGTTTATTTGAATAGTTGTATGCAGTCCTAACTAATGTGAATTCTAAACCACCAAAGTTAAATCGAAATAAAATACTTTTTTCATTTTTAAAAAGTAAGGAGTAAGTAGGAAGTACACATAATTGAATTAAAATGTAAGGAGTAGAAGTAAAAAGTAGGCTGTAAAATAATTACTCCACTTAAGTAGAAATACCCAAAATTTCTACTCAAGTAAAGTAACAAAGTATTTGTACTTGGTTACTTGACACCTCTGACTGTTTCTGGCATAAATATGTGTACAAATTATGTATTTACTATTGTTAACTGGGGAACAGACCTGACTGCCACAGAAAGAACTCTGGTAAATGTCAACTTGTACCTTGTATGTGTGTATGTGTATAAATATATATATATTAAATAAATGTGTAATTTTATTTTTTCTTCTCTTATCCTTAGCTTGGACAGATTTTAGATAAAACCAGAGATGTAGATGAATATGTTGCCTGCGTGGACAAAGACATCCTTACTCGAAGTGATATGTTCACTCTGGGGTTATGCGAAGACATTAATGGGCAGGTAATTTTCAAAGCATTACAAGCATGTGTTTTATGTACTTTGTTATGTAGTGAATTTATGAATTATTATTTTTCTTACAGATTCTGAACTCATGCCTGAAAGTTGTTGAGAAACTGTCTAATAACAAGGTTGGTAAATGAAGACAGTAGTTATTTATTCCATATTTCGTCATTAGACCAAAAAACATGCATGTTAGGCTGATTGGTGACTCTAAATTGACCCTAGGTGTGAGTGTGAGAGTGGATGGTTGTTTGGTGTGAGTGAGACAGGTCCCACTTGTAAATGAGTCCCCGTGACTCAACGAGGCTAGCCTGTATAAATAAAGGTTGAATGAATGAATGAATTAGGAGACACAACATATAGATGCAGACGAGTATAGTCTGTGCTCATGAGATGACGGCAATTTTTGTAAGCCTTCTTAATGGATGTTAAGTAAGCATAAAGTATTAAAAGACATACGAGAACTGTGAACAGGTGTAATTTTTTATTTTTTTTGTTCCCGTCTGTCCAGGGTGTTCAAGTTTTTGCAGGAAACAGTCATGTAGTCCAAACCTGGTTTCCACCTCTTTCAAAGGATCCAACACTACATCTCCCAGTGAACAATCTTTATCAATACACTATCTGCTTTGGCTGTCAGTTTTACGATAATATTTTCATTTTTTTTTTGTCAATTTCAGTCGCAGGCATCAAATCTGAATTGGATTCTGATTCCTGTATTGCGTCCTGGACATTGGACGCTATGTGTTAGTAACAATTTTATTGTATTATCAAGCTTTATTTTTATGCATTAGTTGGTAGACTTCATTTCAGTATTTCTTCCTCTGTAGTATTTTTCATCATCAGTCACACGTTTTTTCAGATTCTGAATCCTACACAAAGAGAGATTTTCTACCTGGACTCTATCTGTGGAACTGGCTTCAGAGATGAAAACCACATCGAAACATTAAGGTTTTATTAGAATGAGTTGGACAATGGCATGTGTTCCGAGTTCAGATGTCCGGGTCTGTTGGCCAGAGGATAAGGTTCAGCATTAATCTTACTTTAGGCTATGTGTAACAAAATACTTCAGTTACTTCATTAGTAACTGTGAAATTTATTTGTGGGTAACACTTATTCGCCCAAAATATCAAAATTTGTTATGCATCTTACTTTTCACATGGAATGGGTTAAAGCTGAGCCATCATGTTCTGTCTCACATCATTCTTTTATTGTTCGGTTATTTATTCATTTTTTTTTTTTCAGTTATTAACATTGGCTATTAATACATTGAAAACTTTGCATTATTCCACATCAGAGGGGTCTGTCTTCATCTGGCTTCTGGACCATGGACAGAATTTGTTGCCAATGATGTCAAGGTGAGATGTTTGTAGGGGCAGGGATGTTAGGGAAAATAAGCATTTGTCCTTGAGGTACATGAATTGATAGTTATGTGTATTTTCTTGTTGGTTATAGTAATAAACAGTTTTTCATTTAAATTCCACAGGGATTGCCGAAACAAGGACTGTCCAACAACTGTGGAATGTTTGTAGTGATGGTAAGTTGCTTCCACTCAGCATATCCGTATTGTTTTGTGGGTTGTATACAAGTAATCACATTTTTCTTAACAGTATGCACTGTACTTTGTGATGGGAGCACCTTTTGATTTCACTGAGGTAAGGGCACACACAGGATTGAGTGCTTCATGGTTTGATGTTATGTCACAAAACTTTGACCTGTAATATCTGCAGATGGATATGATGACTATACGGAGGTGGTGGTGCATACTTATCTTGACAAACTTCCCTGTGAAGTAAGGACAATAATTGGCCTCTCTATGTGGCATTACATGAATGGTAGTATTTCTGTAAAGACTTCATTTGTGATTTTGAAAGATCTGGGGAACGGCTACGAAGAGAGAGAAAGAGGAAGAGAAATGATGAAATGGTTGAAGCCAGGAGAAAATGTAAGGTAAGATATAGTTTTGAAAAATGTAATTGTTAGTAAGTGTATTTGCCATGCACAGTTGCACTAAGTTTTTTGTTTGAAAGAAAATCATGATCCAACAATCAAGGATTGAATCAATTAGGTACTGGTCTTTATTTGAGGTTTTAAGAAACTATGTATAAATATGTATTTTGCCAGAGTCATTGTGCTGATGACCACACCTATGCACGAACAACCCAGCCAGATCTTGAGGTTGGTCACACCATCCATAATTAAGAATTGTCACTTGTACTTGTGAATTTCAGGTGTGTGTGTGTGTGTGCGTGTGTGTGTGTTGTTTTTTGTGGTCTTCACTTTGCAGGTGCAACAAATGCCACCAATTTTACAGGTAAGATGAATTCTTATACATATAGTTGTTCATTCTTTGATGTTCTTACAATGCACAATTGGGGTGTTTTTCAGATGCCTTCGCATGTACTTGAGGCTGTGCTCCAAGAGGTGGTCCTAACAGAGGGAGATGTTGCTTACCTCACTTTGGCATTGACCTGCAAGCGGTTTCGATCTATTGTGTCTGATCCAGTTTTCAGGAAGAAGGCCCACTTTGCATGGCTGGATGGTAATGATGTTTTTACTTGTTTTCACTTAAAACATGAAATTACATTTTACCTACATTAAAATTATCATTTACAGGGGAGGTCAACTGGAGTAAATTCTCAGCATCTTACAGGGCAGAACACAGAAAACCCTTTGCTGTGATAACATGTTCTTCCTGCCAGAGAGTGTACAAAGACTGTGTGGGCTACACAGGAAATGGAAGACGAGGGGGGTACCTCCGCTACTACTCTGACGGTAAAGCTGGCCACTGCCTGGACTGTCAGTTATGAAATGTCTTTGGTTCGGTCCAGGCTCGAACCAGCAGACTGAGACAGCTCTGTTCATCAGGCAGTCAGGATGCTTAACACTCTGCCTGCTCTGCCCTTCCTCCCACTTGTACTGCCTTAATCACAAAAAAACGTTCACACATTACCACACAACACAAAGTTTTTAACACTGGACTCTGTGTCATCAATACGGGTCAATCACTCAACTCACGGTCATGTGCTCATTCAGTTTGCACTAATTCTTATATTTGCACTAATGGTTGTATTACATTACTGCCTATAGTCATACTACTGTTTACATTCACTGTTGACATTTAATACTACTGTTTACATTTATTACTACTGTTTACATCTAGACTTTTTATATCTACACTACTGCTGATATACAGTATATATTCTTTTTATTAGCCTTATTGTGTAATGCCACTTTGTCTCTATACAAATATCAACTACCTCATACATATACTGTGTACATTAACCCCACATGCTGCTATGTCACTCTTTACAAATGTCAAATGCCAGAACCTTCATTTGTTTTATAGAAATACTTTTTATACTTTATACTTCGGGACAGTATTACACTCTATTTCATATTATGATTATGTTTATTAAATGTTGGTGTTTTGGTGTTGGTGAAACTTTTTATACTTTTATACTACTATGAAAAACTACTATGAAAAAACTCAGGACAGTATTACACTCTATTTCATATTATGATTATGTTTATTAAATGTTGGTGTTTTGGTGTTGGTGAAACTTTTTATACTTTTATACTACTATGAAAAACTACTATGCAAAAAAACTCAGGACAGTACTAGACTTTTGTTATTTCATTTTATGCTTGTTTATTAATTGTTTAGTGTTTAGTGT
>JBBPBX010106891.1:0-11376 GCA_038048925.1 Garcialebias charrua
AATCTTGGGTGACACATGTACCAAAATCCATAATGGAATCTCAGGAGTTTTATTTTATGTCTGTTAGAAAAATACTGCAATATGAGAGTTGGAGGATCACCTTTTTGACCCATTTTCATATTTTATAGATAATATTAATTGAGAACGTCACAATCACTGCCATTTAAACAAATATTTATCTTGTATCCCTTACACTATGTGCTCAGCTACACCAGCGTTTAGTTCAATATGAACTGTGTCCAACTGTCCATGTAGGGATGGCACCATCTTGTGGGCTTCCCTTGTCTGTGCACCCTTGTGCGCATCTCATTATTCTTGATTAATTCCTCCCTGTGTTCCCAGCTGTTTGTAATCACGTCTTGTCTGTGTAGTCTGTCTGTGAGTCTTGTCCTTGGTGGTGTTGTCGTTGGGTCTGCCCTGTCTTGTCCTGCCAGCCTGTTTTGATTCCTGTTCCCTGTTTTTGGAAGTTGCTGCCACGTCAGCCTTTTGATTTATGCGTGACTCAGACTCAGTAATTAAAGATAATTTATTTTTGTATCTTCATGTCCTGACTCTTGCCTACAATACTGGGTTCTTTCCTGCCTGACCTGCCTGAAACCCTGACAGTCCATCTTAATTTGGATTAACTCCAAAATTTAATCAGAGGTGCATCTGGAGATGACTTTAGGAGAGTTTTATAAAGTCATCCAGTGTTTTATGAAATATTTTGCTAACAGACAACCAGACAGACCAAGTCACATATAAAACAGAGGAAATGACATTACTGTATTGGCCTTTTATGGAGGCGAGCGATAATAAAAGACAGGGTCTGTTCAGGGTACAGCAAATTTATAAGGTGGGCCATAGCCACCCGGCCTGCACCTGCATGATGGCAGCCCTGAAAATGTAATTTCAACTTCACCTACCTTTGTCACGCTGATTCCAACACGTACACTTGTTCCAGTAAAAAGGCTAGCAGGTTTTCTAAAAGTGCACAAAGTATCTCATAGTGCCCACTGGCTTCAGGAGCAGCTAATGCACAAGAATTTATGGAAACACGTTGTGTAATTTACAAAGTATTTTAAAGTCAAAGTGGTTCAGTTAGATTTTAATAATAGTAATTTTTTAGTATGTATTTACCAGCGGATTTGGATGTTGTCAGTCCATACAATGGACCTTACCAAGCTCCGCCCACATGGCCTCGTTTCATTGGCTAATACCCATAACACGTCACAGCGCAGCTTCCACGTGCGTGCCGGTCTCACAAAACAAACGCTACGGTAGCGTTTGTGAGACCGGCACCACATGCTACTTACATTGCTAGCTAGCATACGTGCAGAATTTTTTCTGCGTCAGGGCTGGAAAAATGCTCCTCCACCGTCAGTGGGGTATCTGTACAGGAGATGTCAGGTACCCTGACCGTATTTGTGGAAGTAAAATTCACCGTTTCCCTATATGTGAAACTGAATGCCTTGCTTGGATCAAAGCTTGTGCACGACCACAAAACTGAACAATTATTTCTTTCACCAGCAGAGAAGGGTTGACCTGCTTTTGAAACCTGCTAGTTAACAACACGCGGTCACGATGAGAGAAAGCCACAGTTCACTGAACGTCCTGGAAGTTGGGAAGAAACAGCTCTGCTAACTCCACATGAGCTAGCTAACACAACGAGCTCTACTGTCGATTTCACCTAAAACTGCACAAAATCGTGACACGAAGGCTGGATTTTAACTAACACACCGGACGGCTGAGCTCGTTAGCCCTCACAAAAGTCGCTGTCGGCGTGTTTAGCAGCTAAAGCAGCAACGGCTAACCAACCACTTAAGGAATGAATGGAGATTACAGTTAGCATTAGCTTTGCGACCAAGGCACACAAACTTTTGCCAACAATAGAAATCGCTGATTTCAAAAGTAACCCTCAAAACCATGAATGCCTGACTTACCCAGCCTTGCAGAACAATAGGCATCAGTGATCCTGTCCACAGCTGTAATAATGCTGAGCCTGAGCGTGTGAGGAGCTGATGTTTTCCCCATCAGACGGTAGCATTAGCGGTGACGCGCACGCTGTTTGGAGGCATCGCGTGGATCAAACAACTTGATAACGTCCAAAAAAAAATAACATGAACTTGTTGGTTCCCCTGTCCATTGTCATGGCTGATATTTTGTTGGAATCTGGCAGAAATGATACACTATTCGACTCAAAAATACCCTGCAGTCAGTCGACGCCATGTTTTCCATTGACACCAAAGCTGCGCTTGGGAGACGTGCAGCCATGTTGGAGCTTAGGGGGCGTTTCTGGGCGGAGCTTGGTAAGGTCCATGGGCGCTATCACCTGTTATCATCCCCATATGTAGCGGTGAAACTGTCACAATCTACCTCCTAGCCTGTTTAAAAGAACGTTATCAGCGTTATCGCTGTGAGTAGGCAGCGTGTTTCCATAAACCCGGAAGTGTTGTGTTTTTGTTTTTTTCAGCTTATGTAACTGTTTTCCTAAACCTAACCTTAAACCTGACCCAGAGGACCAACCCTAAACCTAACCCCCTTACCCTTGTGCCTAAACCTAACCAAGACCCTAAACCTAACCCAAGACCCTCTAAACATAACCGCGTAGCTAAAGACGGAGCCTGCTGTCATGGATTGTAACGGTGACAACATAGCTTTAAACCTCCTAAGAGGTACAGGAGGGGCAATCTGACCGCTACGTATGGTTGATAACATCCGAAGCGGGTAGTATTTACATTAATACAAATTGTCAGGATCTGCTAACTGATGTGTTGAACCCACGTGCAGGAAGATGACAACAGAGTCAGGACAAAAGTTTAACAGGATTTATTTACAAAAACAAAATCAAAATGCTGACAGGGCGGCTTAGGACAGGACGGGAGGCAGAACACGACACCATTGAAGGACAATACAGAAACAAGTGACGAGACACAAGGAGCTGAATATATGCACGCAATGATGGGGACAAACTGGCACCTGCGGTGATTAACATTGAACACAGGTGAGACAAGGGCTGAACACAAGGAGGAGAAAACACTGAGAGGTGAATGAAAACATGAGGAAACAGCAAAGACAGGACAAAACTCCCAGAACCCCTACACAAATAACTAAAAATATAAATTCAACAGAACAAAAGTGTGTGATTCACTCAACGCCTGCACTGTCTCGTCTAATGCGTTCATTTCATTCATTTCCCTCCAGCCTTTGGACTGTGGAGAAGCCCGTCCTGGAAACTCCCCCCTGCATCACCAGCCCTGCCAGCTCCACAAAATGTGTTTTACTGTTCCAACATAACAAACCTCCCTCTGTGCCTGGCCTCATTCTCACGGCAGCCTTGGACCAACCCGACCTTCAGTTTGTCCATGAACTGCCACTTCAGGGTCTATTTTCAGTTCAGTCACACAAGAAGAAGAAAACACGTGAATACATTAACGTGTAAATATTGCAGGAGGGTCCGTTTTGTCACGCAGATTTAGCACGTTGCGTGGATGCAAATATTGCAGCTGTGCACATGATGTCATTCTCATTTCAAGTGTAAATAATGAGAGGGTCCAGCTGCACACAAAGTGAGTCTGCCAGGGACCGAGGATGAGCGACGAGTCCGTGATGGCCAGCATGCAGCCACATCTGGAAGGTGTTTCACCCCAAAGCAGAGGAAAATGGAGTCCTTTAAAGCTGTGGCTGCAGCTGGAGAGCACAGAGGCTTAGTGTTACATCGCTGGAGGAACATGCTTTGCTTGGGCAGGTAGAGAATTACCTTTGGAGCATAGATCTTGTTTTAAATGCTACTCAGCATGAGCGACCTGTCACTGGTTATGATCTGAGTAGGAATTTTCATTTAGATGGTTCTGAAATGTCACCACGGAAAGATGTAAAAAGAAAAAAAAAGATGGATGAATTCCATTTGGCTTCTATAGCCTCTGGCTTATACAGGCTCAAAGTCGACTCTGATACAGTATTATGAAAGCAGCTACTGACCAATTTAAAAAGACGACGTCATTAAAGCTCACAGTTTAATGGTGAAGAATTAATAACCTGGTGATACACCTTGTCATGGAAGTCTGACAATGTGGCTCATCTACCACAGTGATGTTATTCAGATACAGAGATTCTTTATTGTCATCATTCTCATCACATGTGGTACATGTGGTGGAAAAAATTATGTACACAGGGTCCCAGTTACACGTAACCATAAAATGTAAAAGAAAAACAGTAATAAGATCTAAGATATACAGTAACTAAGGAAAAAAAAGCTAAAAATACACTAAGCACTAATGGCACACAATACGCCAAACAGCAGCACAAACATGAGTCTGTGTGAGCAGATGAGCACGAATAAACACAGCAGCATGAAACAGATCAGCAGCAACATGAAACAGATCAGCAGCAACATGAAACAGATCAGCAGCAACATGAAACAGATCAGCAGCAACATGAAACAGATCAGCAGCAACATGAAACAGATCAGCAGCAACATGAAACAGATCAGCAGCAACATGAAACAGATCAGCAGCAACATGAAACAGATCAGCAGCAACATGAAACAGATCAGCAGCAACATGAAACAGATCAGCAGCAACATGAAACAGATCAGCAGCAACATGAAACAGATCAGCAGCAACATGAAACAGATCAGCAGCAACATGAAACAGATCAGCAGCAACATGAAACAGATCAGCAGCAACATGAAACAGATCAGCAGCAACATGAAACAGATCAGCAGCAACATGAAACAGATCAGCAGCAACATGAAACAGATCAGCAGCAACATGAAACAGATCAGCAGCAACATGAAACAGATCAGCAGCAACATGAAACAGATCAGCAGCAACATGAAACAGATCAGCAGCAACATGAAACAGATCAGCAGCAACATGAAACAGATCAGCAGCAACATGAAACAGATCAGCAGCAACATGAAACAGATCAGCAGCAACATGAAACAGATCAGCAGCAACATGAAACAGATCAGCAGCAACATGAAACAGATCAGCAGCAACATGAAACAGATCAGCAGCAACATGAAACAGATCAGCAGCAACATGAAACAGATCAGCAGCAACATGAAACAGATCAGCAGCAACATGAAACAGATCAGCAGCAACATGAAACAGATCAGCAGCAACATGAAACAGATCAGCAGCAACATGAAACAGATCAGCAGCAACATGAAACAGATCAGCAGCAACATGAAACAGATCAGCAGCAACATGAAACAGATCAGCAGCAACATGAAACAGATCAGCAGCAACATGAAACAGATCAGCAGCAACATGAAACAGATCAGCAGCAACATGAAACAGATCAGCAGCAACATGAAACAGATCAGCAGCAACATGAAACAGATCAGCAGCAACATGAAACAGATCAGCAGCAACATGAAACAGATCAGCAGCAACATGAAACAGATCAGCAGCAACATGAAACAGATCAGCAGCAACATGATGTGATTTTTCACAGTGATATCTGGTTAGATATTCATGAGTCTAACAGCTTCAGGGTAGAAGCTGTTCCTCAGTCTAGTGGTTCTACACTTAATGCTCCTCAACCTCTCCTGAGGGGAGTGGGGCAAAAAGTGTGTGTGCTGGGTGAGTGAGGTCCTTCATGATGCAGGTGGCCCTCTTCCTGCATCTGGAGGTGTAGATGTCTGTGATGGTGGGGAAACTGACTCCAACAGACGTCTGTGCATGTTATTATAAATTTAAAAAATTTCATCAGTAAAAATATTTTATTCAAGATAAAGGCCTAGCATTGATCACCAGTCTTTACTGCCAGAGTTTTAAACTATGATAATCTCGCATTAAGAGATTATAGTGTAGACATTCATCAAATCTTTTATCCATGTATGTGATCTAACATACGATCTGTAAGCACTTGGAGTATGTGTTGGTAGTGTTGTAGTACTTGAGACTGGTCTTGGTCTTGAGACTGGTCTCAAGACCGGTCTTGTCTCGGACTCGACTGCATTTGGTCTCGGTCTTGTCTCGGTCTCGGACATTGAGGACCCTGGAGTTTATTTCAAGACCAGTCAAGACGACAACTGTGGAACTATCACTAAATTGCCAGAATATTGTCCAGTGTATTTCTTAACATCTTTGTTTTTATTGGAAGCAAAATGTACTGGTTCAAATCCAAGGGATAATGTGACTCATTGCTAAATACAGTACATGGTTTTGTTACCGCTGTCACGCAGCCCCTTTCACTCGCACACGTCACTCCCAGTGTGGCCAGATTTGGTGGTTTACTGCCAATTGGGCAGTTTTCATTCTGATTTTGCTGGGAACTCTGGGAAGATTTTTGTTGGATTGTTGCGTTTTGCCACATATTGTGAAATTGCCTTGGTTTGTACTGATGTGTGTTCATGTTCAAACAGTAAATATACTGTAATGAGATATTGACTGGGCAGATTTTTGTCTGATGTGGTGGTTTTTAAAAGATTTTTGGGCTGGAAAACCTCAACACTATCTGGCAACACTGGTCATTCCAAGAGAGTGAGAAGTGATTGTCTGGGTGCTGGAGAAGATGTCTGCCATATCATCAGTTATAAAATTCACCTATTTAAATCATAAAGAATAATATATTTATAACTATATGGTTATCATTGATGTTGAGTTCAGATTTATGAAGAGTGTTTTGCCACTACAGTTTTTTAAGACGTGTCATGTGATGAAACTACTTCCAGTTTAACAGTTGCGTAATTTTATTGTTGAATCACATGAAGTTAGGCCACTGAATGTCTGTTCCCTTTCAGTCATGTTCTCTCGGTGCAACATATGCTATGGGAATTGCGCCCCCGTGCGATTACCTGAAGGAATACAATCACGCCTTTACGGCTATAGGGCGTCAGCGTTGCACCAGAGGCCCCGCCCTCTGGGTATTTAAGCCGCTGACGCCCATCCATCTTTCTCTTTTTTGCCCTTCACCTCGCTTAAACCTGAACTACCTCTCTTCGCGGGACTTCTCTGTTGCTTCATCGCTCAACCAGAGGTGAGCTTGCTCCCTACACAGAGCGTACAGAGAATTATTCCTGCGTACTACTGGACTAGCGAAAGCTAGTCCGGCACATTTTATCTTAACCCCAAAGTTTTTTCTTCTCCTCTCTCCACAGACTGCTTCGCTCGACGGCGCTAACTGCGCCACAACCGCTACCCCTGCTAACTCGTAGTGGGCTAGCCAACGAAAGCGACGAAGGAGACATCTCAAATTAAAAGAAAAAGGATTCTGGAAGGACTCGCTCGCCTTATCTCGGACATGCCTCCGGAGAAAGGAAAGCGAAAGACAAGACTTCCAAGGAAAACCAGCAGGACAGCGAGCCTAACATCGCGCGCTTGTCCTCGTGGATGCGGTTTCTCCCTCACAGCGACAGACACCCATGAGGCCTGTCCCCTCTGCTTGGGAATGTTACACGCAAAAACGGCGCTAGATGCGCCCAACTTTTGCCCACACTGCAGCCAGATGCTGGAGGCGGTGCTGCGGCACCGGGTTGACCTCGTCGCCAAGGCCTTGGGCGCCCCAGCGATGCCAGCGGATCCAGACACAACCGAGCCTCTCACTCCCATGCCGGAGCTCGAGAACATGGCTCTGCACGACAGCACACGAGTCGAATGGGGTGACAGCCCTGATGTGCTGGCTCCTATGGTGGACTTAACAGTCGAATTTGACACTCGAGGCATGATGAACGAGGACAAGATCTCGATTTCAGCCTCAGGTGAATTTTCCGCGGAGGACGCAGACGTCGAGTACGAGGAACAGGGAGAAGACCTCTCCCAAACCCTGGTACCTGTGCTCCCGGAAACTGACTTTTCCATCCCTGCTCTGTTCGACCTGTGTCACAGAGCAGCGGACGTGCTGCACATCCCATGGTCAGAGCCCCCGTCTCGTCAACTGGTCACGAGGCTGGCAGGAAACTATTTTTACTCAAAGCAGCAGGCCGCCACGAGGCAAAGGATGCCCATGTTCCCGGACTTCCTCACAGAACTGACTCGCACCTGGCCTCAGCCCAGAGCTCCCATGCTCTTACCACTCTCGCAGTTCCTCGACGTGGACGGGATGGATGAGGTGGGAATAGCCAACGTGCCTCAAATTGAGGACACACTGGCGTCTCACCTGGCTCCCAAGTCATCCGGGACAAAACCAACTCTTCCCAGCAAAGCTTGTCGAGCTTCAGCTTCTCTGCTCGAGAAATGCTACAGAGCTCAGGGACTCGCGGCGCGCGCCATGAACGCGTCCGCGCTGATGTAGGCTTACCTGGCTGAAAAACTGCAACAGCTCCAGGTAACGACGGACAAGCAAGCTGCCGCTGACTTGCTGGATGAAGCCCGCAGGGCAACAGACTTCATGCTCCGCATGATGGGAACAGCCGCTGTTGCTCAAGGTAGAGGCATGATGGAAGTGGTCATTGCGATACGCCATCTGTGGATGACTTTATCTGATCTCCCTGAGGAACAAAAGGTGCCTTTTCTCCACCACTCGATAGAACCGACAGAATTGTTTGGGAAAGCTTTGGATCGAATTCAGACCAAGCTGGACCAGAGGCGCAAACAGGCTGAAGCTCTCCGGGTGGGCATTCCCAGGAGAAGCTTCACCCCCCTCAGGGAGTCTGCTGGGGGCAGACCTGCGCAGCCTCTACACCGCTCGGCAATGCGTGCCCCACCGCAAAAGTGGCCGGCGTACGAGGACGAGCACCGGCAGAGACCACCGCCGGGCCCACCTCGGACCGAACACGCATGGAGCAAAAACAGGTTTGTCCCCTACCAGGCGGTCAGACACAGGGCCTCCTCGGCGAACCGGGACACCAGACAAAAGCGTGCCTGATGAACCAGGTTCACGTCTTGACTTTACACGATCACCCGCCCACGCGGTATGGGAAATGATCTCTTCATGTCCAGACTTTATTTGTAGCACGGTACAAAAAGCTGGTAACTCTGTTGCATGCACAAATCATGTTTTTCCTGCTATGAGTGACATAAAGTCATATATGTTGTTACACTTAAGCACGAATAAAGCTAAAAAACAGCCACTCTCAAAAAACAACAAACACAAATAACTTCAGCAGAACAGGTCCCTCTGGCCTGCCAGCCGTCATAAAGGGAGGGGGCCGTCTCACCCCCCTCCCTCACGGCTCACGGGGTGGTAGCCTAATCAATGAGCCCCAACAGGGTACCTCTGCTCCGTCTGTAGCGGACACGCACAGAGGCGTCTGCAAGCAGGCCCTCCACCCCTCATGGAGACAGGTGAGGGGGGTCACGTGCTCCAGCTCCCGCTCCATTGTGAACGACGGGGCGGTCAATACACTAACCAAGCAAACACGTGACATGTCCGTGCCTCAGGGATGCGCACCAACAGAATCTAACGACGGGGGGGGCCATGGCAGAAGCCCACAGGCAACCACAAGCTTCACACGTTCACAAAGGCAATTGTGATCAAACTGCTGTGTGTGTAAACAAATCAGAGCTGAATCAGATTCCTCTTCCTGTTATTCGAAGGGAACTGGGCTCTCTATCACCAAACAATTTAAAGTCTGCCAAGCACAAAGAATCATCTCCACGTTCTCACGTTGCAGCTGTCCTCCTTATCATTAATGGGCGACACGCAATGTCCAAGCAGTGATCCGGCAGCACGTGACCTTTCTCACTGTGCTGGTTCAGCTCTGCTCTTAAACAATATCCCCCCAACGGGTGAAACACAGACCCCGGGCGGTTTATCTGGCTCCAAAGCTCTGTTAAGGCAGAGGACCAGTAAACTAGACCCATCCAGGAAACAGATTGGGGTCAGGAGATCTGCTTGTTTACAAAACTCGCAGCTTCTCAGTCCCATGACCCCAAACAAGGAGAGAAAAAAACAGACATTCTGCTCCACTTCTGTCTAATTAAGGACGACAGGTTTCATCTGCCCTCGATCACTCTCGATCAGAGCAGCCTGGCATCACATCGGCAAAAAGGCCTTCTCCCTAACTTGGTTGACCCCCAGGGGATCCATAGCATCCAGGGCCCTTGAAGGGGAACTGGACACACCAACTGCTCTTCTTCAGGGTCAAACTATGTCACCAGAAGGAGCAATCTTGCCGCTTAGGCTGGGAGCTGTAAAAAAATTCAGCTTGTTGGCAGAAAAGAACAAGCTGATGGCATCAGGCTTGCCGGAAAATGTGGTAAAAACCATCCAAAGTGCTCGTGCTGTGTCAACACAGTCTCTCTACGCACAGAAAGTGGCATATTTTTGAAGCTTGGTACACAGAAAGAAATATTATTTCTTACTCATGCGACCTGGCTCAGCTCCTGACTTTTCTTCAGGACTTACTGGAAAAAGGTTGTTCTTTCTCAATGATTAAAGTTTTCCTATCAGCAATTTCAGCCTGTCACGAAGGCTGGGGACACAGGACACCTGGTGCGCATCCAATCATAATAAGATTTATGAAGGGCGTGCTAAGAATGAAACCACCCAGCAGGATCCTGACCCATGGTTGGGATCATAGCCTGGTCTGGGGGGCTCTCTGCGATCCTCCATTCGAGCCACTGAACGAGGTTAAGATAGCATTTATTATCTTGTAAAACCACTCTACTCTTGGCCCTTTGCTCGACGAAATGCGTGGGTGACCTCCATGCATTGTCTGTACATCCAATGTGTACCAGATTCGCCCCTGACGGGTCAAAGGTCACCCTAAGGCCTAATCTACATCCCCAAGGTCTTGACTTTAAACCATAGGAGTCTGGACTTTGATCTCTCCTCCTTCCCACCTGCTCCTGTCCTCACTCAGGAACAGGAAAGGCTGAAGGCTCTCTGCCCCGTGAGAGCTTTACGCACTTACATGCAGAGAACAGCCGAATGGAGAAAAACAAATCAACTGTTCATGTGCTTTGCAGCACCTGCTACCGGAAAGGCCCTATCAAAACAACGCCTCTCACATTGGGTGACTGAGGCCATTAAAAGGGCGTACAGTAGCAAAGGTCAACAGGTGCCCTCTGGAGTGCACGCTCACTCTACTCGGGGCTTGGCCACTTCGTGGTCACTGTTCAAGGGTGTACCAGTTGCAGACATTTGTGCTACTGCGAACTGGAGCTCAATAAACACTTTTGCAAAGCATTACAGTTTGGATGTTACTGCGTGTGATGTCACTCAGGCTGTCCTTTCTAACACACAGTAGAAAGTAGCCTTGAGATGCCTGCTGGTCAAGGGCAGACGTTCACACTAGCATGCATTTTACTGAGCATTTCAAGGGCGTGAATGAATTACGTTCCCATAGCATATGTTGCACCGAGAGAACATGACTGAAAGGGAACTGAAAGTTATGCACCATAACTCATGTTCCCTGAAGGAAGGGAACGAGGTGCAACATATCTGGCCCTTTTCAATGCTGAAAGCTCGGTGAAGTGCAATTTTGGAGAAAGATGGATGGGC
>JBBPBX010106892.1:0-11376 GCA_038048925.1 Garcialebias charrua
AAAAAGCTCAGGTTATTAATATAATAAGCATTATAATGACCATGAAAAACAAATCTACCGGTATTCAGAAAAAAAAAGAAGATTTTTAGCCAGAGATTGATTTAGTAAGGTCATGGATTCCAACTACAATACAGGTAGTCCCCGATTTACGAGCGAGATCCGTCACAACGAGGCGCTCGTAAACCGGAAATCTCGTAATTTGGAACGGCCGCCATTTCTCTCGTAAATCCGGAAATCCGCTCGTAAATTGGAACGGTTTTCGCTAGCGCGACTAAAAACACTCTATTTTCATCTAAAAACTACTTTTGAGTGCATAAAAATGATCGGAAACGTGTGTTTATATGCTTAACTAACTAACTGTAGTGAAAAAACACATGAAAACTCAGTATTTTTTTCGTTTTTTCCAAAAATTCGCAGCTCGTAAGTCTGGAACCTCGCAGATCAGAGCGCTCGTAAATCGGGGACTACCTGTAGATGGTCACTGCAGCACCACCACTGACATTTTACCTCTGGACTGAGTCATTGTAAGTGATGCAAAGTACTCAATAAAGCAGAAAACAAAAAAACAAGTTAACGATAAATTTGAAAGTGTATAAAAGCTTTAATGTGTAAGTGAACGTTTTGATAACAAAAATTCACCATTTTATTGGATAATGATGAAGTTTGATCTAGCGTTGCGTAGCTCTAATTAGGAGGGTGTTTTTATGCCTTTTATTTTAATATTAAAAAGTTAAACATGAAGCAACACATCTTTCAACAGAAAACTGAACGTGTTAAGCTTAAAAATACACTTTATTGCTATTAAAATGTAGAAGTCATGGCTCTCTCCCAAACTGAGACATCATTCATGTTTCTTCTTGCACATTTAAAACCTGAAGGTTATATTAAGTGTCGATCTACAGTTCACGGCTTTTATCTCACAGCTGTGGTTGGACTCATCCTTAACGTGTCTTCTCTTCCATCTTTCTGTTTGGAAAGAATGTGGGTGTTGATGGTCATTTTCATGCTTTTTTGTTTTTGTTCACACAAAATCATCATTACATTGTTTTACTTATGAGTCACAACATCTAGTCTCATTCTGTTTATTACATTTAGCCAAAGAAAAGTAAAGTTGGACAGCACTGTGTTAATGTCCAAGAGTAATGTTGCTGTGGTGAATTCATTCTTTCCAGTAATCAAATAGAAACTGCCAGTTCTGCTCTGACTTGTGGTGGGTGTTTCCTGTTTTTTCCAAGATACTTAAGAGCCTTTACAAGGAAAAAGTGTGAATATTTTAAGAACACTGAGCGCTGTGCAGAAAGTTTTTTTTCCCATCCATTTACTGGTTTCCCATTCGTCCACACAACTCTGGGTCATTAGTTGAGTTAGGAGCCTTTTCATGCGTAAATGAATCATAGGTCAGAAGTAGCTTAACAAATTTTATGCTTATGTTTATTAAATGTTTTAGTGTTTAGTGTTTAGTGTTTAGATGGTTACTGTTGCACCGAGGGACTGAGAGAAACGCAATTTCAATCCTGTGTATGTCCTGTACATATTGCAGTTCTGACAATAAAGTTGACTTTGACTTTGACTTTTGACTTTGAAATGGTTTGTTGTGAAAAAAAGTCAAATTCACAAACTTGACAGTTACGGTACATTTTAAAAATCAAACGTTAAAAGACTTTAAAAGAAGGTCTGAAAATTTGTGATCAGGACTACCGTAATTTGAAAGATCAGAAAAACAATAGTTTTTTTGGAAGCAAAACAGAAAGATTCAATAATTTTGCACAGCATTGCATTTTTATAGTATAACAAAAGAAAAGAATACTTCACCGAAAAAAAACAAACCTATTTTTTCCCCCTATTGATAATTATCTTAAAATAAGTATTTTATTATTGGAGGACACAAATGTTTACCATCTTAGTTTTATTTCCAGCTGACTAGTCTTCATCTTGAAACTGCTCGAACAAAATCTAAACTTATACCTGGAATAAACATACACCATGTAATGTTGTTTTCTTATTTACATTTGGTGTTGCCTCTAAAGCCATTTGTGGCAAAGACGTAGATTCTAAATGGAAAGTTGTACAGACATCGACAATGCAGCTCTGGAGTGGAAACAAAGTCAGTCTTGCGGGCACGATAATGCATGAAATTACTCCCAGATGTTTTGTTTTCATCGTCCTGCTTTAGGGGTGCTCACATTTGCATCCATACTAACACGAGCAAAACCAAACAATACACTGCAACTATTATTCAAACTTTCTAATGAATCATACATTATTTTAATTCAGGTCTGTCTTGACATTTTACTTTTTTTTAGCAAATTGCCAATAAACGCTTAAACGTTTTAGTGTTTGAGAAAATTATCTGGTAGAAACTGAGGCAAAGCAGATTTTAATGATTCATTAGTGTTAAACTGTGCTCCCCACCAATTAACAGCCGCGTTTTGATCTCAGGTTCAAACGACTTTAACTAATAAATGTGTCACTTTAGGTTTTTAGTAACAGTTTCAGATGATTGGTTTTCCTGGAATACAACTAAAGGTCTTAGATAAGCTCTTTCCGTTGTAATAAATAAAATAAATTTGTGTCTTGCTATGCCTTATTTCCAGTTAAAATCAGTCTAAAGTGTTTCCCTTTAGAGTGAGACAACTCTAAGGTGTAAGGCATCACAGTAAAATCAGGTTGACTGCATACAGAATTGCTAGCCAGTTTATTTTGTGTACAAATTTAATAGAACTATCTGTGGTTGATGTAATTGGGAAGTTTTGCCAAAATAAATGGAACCCTCGTTTTACTGTGAAGAGGCTCGAACAATCAGTTAACTGTTGGACTGTCGCCATTCAAAACCCTGAGCCAAGATTTGATGTGTGCAGTGTATCGGAGTTTAGTTTGGCGAAATTTTGTACAATGGCACCAACTAATGTGAAAAAGTGACTGGTGGGAGCTCTTTACTGCAAATCACTCTCCTTCACAAGCTTTAATTATTGAAACAAACAAAGCTGACAAAAACAACAGTTATGCTTTAAGCTTCTCTGAGGAACATACAGCTTTGCTGTTTACTACTCCGATAACTCAGAGGGCTCCTTCCTGCTGTGAGCCGTCCTGTCTTCGCCTGCCAAATGTTTTTTCCACTCAATGGGTCACCCACTGTGCACTCGAGCCGTCCTTAATCCCAACCCAAAGTTATCGGATATATGAATGAGATGCAGATGATCTCTTGAAATTTGACGCAGATTATAAAGTTGAATTGGATTTGTTGTTAAAAACCCAAAGTGATAAATCTGAGCAGCTTGAGATTCGGCTGGATTTACTTCAGATGTGTGTGTCACTAAAGATGGTGCTCTTTTATTTAAGAAAATACATAATTTATACAAAATACATAGCTTAGTGCATAAAAAAGTCACTTTGTTTTTTTTTACCCAAAGATCTAATATGTGCAACTATTGGTACCTATTTTATGTGATAGTAAAAGTGTGTAAACATATATCAAGTATACAAACGGCTAGGGATGGGGCAGATCTGATCCAGTATCGGTATCCGATACCAGCAGAATGTAAGTATCGGATATCGGAACCAACCTGCCGATATTTCCGATACTTTCGAGATGTCAGAGAGCACATATATTTCACCATACTCTGTGACTTCTGTCTTAACATTGTTACTTAGCGGTATATTAGTGTTCAATTATAGATTAAATCTGTATCTGTTGATAAAATTCAACAAGAATTACAACTCATATAGTGCCAGAATTAAAAATAAGACTAGAAAATGGGGAGTAGAATGTGATGATTTCCCATAATGCTTAGCAGTATTTTAGACTAGTGTTCCTTGCACCATGAGTCAGAAGGACGTCTGTGGAAGAGACCTGCCTCTTCTTGTATGCCATTTGTTTGTGAATTACTGTAGTGAGGCTCAGAGTGTCTTCTTTGGGTTTACCTCACACAAGTCCGAGTTTTGTGCAACATACGTGCTCTCCCTTCAAGAACTTAATTATTACAGCCTCCTATGCTTGAACACCGATATCGGATCGGAAAAGTATCGGTATCGGCCGATACTCAGTTGTTATGTATCGGTATCGGATCGGAAGTGAGAAATGTGGATCGGTGCATCCCTACAAACGGCACAGGTTTTATAGAAGGGCTTATAGTAGATACTGGTAGATGTTGGGGTCTTAGATAGTGAAGGTGGTGGTGTCTTGGTCTTCTGAACCAGACTGAGACTGGTTCTCACTGGGTGTGTGGAGTTCGATGTCCATTGCTGGCTCCTCGACAACTTGTCTTGAGTGTCTTCCGAGTCGTTGTCCAAAGTGCTTAGCAGTTTTCAGGACATGTCCTCTGAAGGAAGACCCAATGAAGGCATAAAGGATCGGGTTGATGCAGGCGTGGCTGAGTGCCAGGCTCTCCGTCACCTGCAGAGCATGATCCAGGCCCTTACTGATGTCACAGTCTGTGACGAGATGATAGATGATGTCCATCGCTCGGCACAACTTCACCACGTTATAGGGCAGCTGGGTGAGCAGGAACACAGCCACCACAGCCAGAAGGACACGCAGAGCACGCCACTTTCGCTCTGTCCTCACCCCGACAGCCTTGCTCAGCATCTGCCCTACCAGGCAGTAGCACACCACCATTACCAGGAACGGCAGAAGAAATCGAAGGATCACCTCCAGCAACTCCAGGGCAGCCTTTGCAGGCTGCGATATGCTGGGTGGGTAGATGGGTGTGCAACCAATCCTGTGGTGTGAGTTCTTCAATGAGGAGAAGATGAGTTCAGGAAGGCCAAGGAAACTGGCTAAAGCCCAAAGTCCAACACAAACCAGGAGCCACTGTCTCCTCGCCCGTTGGCCTGTCCCATTTCTGCCAGTTGAACTTTGGGCTACAGCTCGATAGCGATCCACACTGATGCATGCCAGCATCAGCATGCCACAGCTGAAGTTGGTGCTGTAGAGGAAGGAGGTGAGCTTACAAGCCACTGCACCCAGCTTCCAGCCATGGACGGCGTCTGCAGCCCAGAAGGGCAGGGTGAAGAGAAGTAGCAGGTCTGAAATAGCCAGGTTGAGGATGCACATATCTGTCAAGGTCCGAAGTCTCAGCCGTGACATGTAGACCACAACAACCAGGGCGTTCCCAGCCAGGCCCACCACCAGTGCCAGGGCGTAGATGATCGGGAGGAAGATACCACCAAAAGAACGCACTGCTTCTTTGTCACAGATGCTGTGTTCAATGTGGTATTCGTAGCTTTCATTTGATGTGACATCCTCCTCATAATAGTCATAGGGGTCCTCCATGTTTCCTGCCCAAACAAAGTAACATTTAGAGAAACATCTGTTTTAATTGAAATGGGGAAACAAAAAAGTACCGTAATTCTAATGTTTTCATGTAAATGTCCAGAGGCAGAGTTTACAAAGGAACAGGAAATGGAAAATTCTGTTTATTTTTCCAAGGAATCTTTCCTGCACGGTTTCTTTAAACTAAAGTCTGTTTGTCTGAACTCTGAGTGGGCTTGAACAGAACTATAACAAAACTCTACAGAGGGCAGGGAAAAGGAAAAGCAGACTTGGGGAGCTTTAAAGCTAATTTTTATTTTCTTATCTCTATTTTACAACAACCTGCAGTATTCAATGTCAAAACACACCACTTTGTTGAAGATCAAACTTATGGGTGAGATATTATATATACTGTATGAGTTTATTTGCATTACTGGATGGAATTGGCTGGCAGCACTTGTCAAAAAAAAAATGGGTGGCATAAAAAAAGAGTCCAGGTCTGTTATATAATGAGCCATAATCTCTTGACTGGGAGGAGTATTTAGTAAAACAGATGTTCATTGGAACATTTAAAAATATGCCAAGAATTCAATGCTGTCTACACTGCTTGTCACATGGAACAAGTTAAAATATGCCTTTATTTTTTTTATTTTTTTACAGCAGCACTTTGTCATCACACCCCAAATACAGAATATTTAGGAATTATTTAAAAAGGAATATAAATGAGTTATAACTCAATAACAAGTTTGGACATAATTTTTAAATAAAATTAGCATATGTATCTTATGCTGATTATACTGATTTTTGGGCACAGTTACAAAAAAAAAATCACACATTGAAAATTAAAACTCCTTAAGTGCCAGTTTTTGTGTATCAAATTTTTTTTTACAGTAATATTGGCAATGTTTAATCACATTGTTGCCTTCTAAAACATTTATTCAACAGCTAAATAGGGAGAAAACTCAATTACAGAGGGTGTTTTGTAAGATAACATGCCAGAATTTATTTTCCTTCACTCTGTGACATGACGTCATGAAAATTCCAAAATTAGAACTATCTAAAGTCTGCTTTTGACTGTTTAAAACAAAACCCAATCAGAATTAACCAAATATCTTTTAAGATATTAAAAATGTAGTAGTGCATACTCAGAACATCTGTGAGCTCAGTTTGTGTTAAAAATGCACAAAATGATAAAGCTTCTTACCTGTTGTCTGATGATTTTTGAAGTGTATCTAATCAGTTGATTACACACTCAGAGTTGTGTATCTTGAGGAGACATGCTGTATGTGATCCAGGACCGAAGTGACTAACTTCTGCCTCAATCCTCTCCACTCCCTTCACTGCTGGCACTGAGAGCAGCATATCCCTTCTCGACGTAGCTCTGAGCACACTTGTGTGTGGGTGTGTGCATCTCTGAGTGTAACATTCCCAGTGTATATTAATGCAAACTAACTTTACTTTTTGCAAATTTTGTCATATAAACTCTTAAACAATCATGTTTTTCTAAATATCTACAAGCCCAAAACCAGAAAAGTTGGCACGTTGTGCAAATCGCAAATAAAAACAGAATACAATGACTTGCAAATCTTTTTCAACCCATATTCAACTGAATAGAATGCAAAGACAATATATTTAATGTTCGAACGGAGAAACTTTATTTTGTTTTGCAAATAACCATTAACTTAGAATTCAATGGCAGCAACACATTGCAAAAAAGTTGGCACAGGGACATATTTACCACTGTGTTACATCGCCTTTCCTTTTAACAACACTCAGTAAACGTTTGGGAACTGAGGAGACCAATTTTTGAAGCTTTTCAGGTGGAATTCTTCCCCATTCTTGCTTGATGTACAGCTTAAGTTGTTCAACAGTCCGGGGTCTCCGTTGTCGTATTTTACGTTTCATAATGCGCCACACATTTTCAATGGGGGACAGGTCTGGACTGCAGGCAGGCCAGGGGAGGACCCGCACTCTTTTGCTACGAAGCCACGCTGTTGTAACACGTGCAGAATGTGGCTTGGCATTGTCTTGCTGAAATAAGCTGGGGCGTCCATGAAAAAGACGTCGCTTGGATGGCAGCATATGTTGCTCCAAAACCTGTATGTACCTTTCAGCATTAATGGTGCCTTCACAGATGTGTAAGTTACCCATGCCTTGGGCACTAATGCACCCCCATACCATCACAGATGCTGGCTTTTGAACTTTGCGCCTATAACAGTCCTGATGGTTCTTTTCCTCTTTGGTCCGTAAGACACGACGTCCACAGTTTCCAAAGACAATTTGAAATGTGGACTCATCAGACCACAGAACACTTTTCCACTTTGCATCAGTCCATCTCAGATGAGCTCGGGCCCAGCAAAGCCGGCGGCGTTTCTGGATCTTGTTGATGAATGGCTTTTGCTTTGCATAGTAGAGCTTTAACTTGCACTTACAGATGTAGCGACGAACTGTAGTTACTGACAGTGGTTTTCTGAAGTATTCCTGAGCCCATGTGGTGATATCTTTTACACACTGATGTCGGTTTTTGATGCAGTACCGCCTGAGGGATCGAAGGTCACGGGCATTCAATGTTGGTTTTCGGCCTTGCCCCTTACGTGTAGTGATTTCTCCAGATTCTCTGAACCTTTTGATGATATTACGGACCGTAGATGGTGAAATTCCTAAATTCCTTGCAATAGCTCGTTGAGAAAAGTTGTTCTTGAACTGTTCGACAATTTGCCCACGCATTTGTTCACAGAGTGGTGACCCTCGCCCCATCCTTCTATGTGGATGACTGAGCATGTCAAGGAAGCTGCTTTTATACCCAATCATGGCACCCACCTGTTCCCAATTTGCATGTTCACCTGTGGGATATTCCAAATAAGTGTTTGATGAGCATTCCTCAAATTTCTCTGTCTTCTTTGTCACTTGTGCCAGCTTTTTTGAAACATGTTGCAGGCATCAAATTCCAAATGAGCTAATAATTGCAAAAAATAACAAAGTTTACCAGTTCGAACGTTAAGTATGTGGTCTTTGCAGTGTGTTCAATTGAATATAGGTTGAAAAAGATTTGCAAGTCATTGTATTCTGTTTTTATTTGCGATTTCCACAACGTGCCAACTTTTCTGGTTTTGGGCTTGTACATGTGCTCTATGAAGCTATGCAGAGTGTTGTAAGTGTTGCTTTTTGTTTGTGGTTGAGGGGAAAAGTGATATTGTAGGAGGTGGTGAAGAGACGACACAGGAGACGCCGGGATGTAGATCTTCACTTTTAATCAACTCCTACTAAACTGGCGGGAAGCACCCAACACCGCCTTATATATCCCATACAACATCCGGTCCTCAGGACCTTTCACAATAAAACATCCTGTAACGCCTTCGGTCCACTGGGTGTGAGTAGAGCCCCCTAGTGGTCCACCACACACGCCCCCCCAGAACACCCAGTAAGGTCCATCACTAGTCCCGCATTTTAGGTTTGATCAAACGACCAGAACGGCTGAACCTGGGTCCTGCAGAACCAGTCTGATGAAGCGGAGGGCGACGAGGAGGGGCTGCAGAAGATTCGGGCTCCAATGGACGTTGAGAGTCTCTGGAAGGAGGACAGCAGTCCGTTAGCGACGCGGATGGAGGTCTGCCCCTGCGAGGAGCCTGGGCCGTAACAACCTGATCATCTGACATAACATGAGCTGGTTTAAGCCTATCGATACAGACAGTCTCAGTACGACCCCCTAAATCTAAAAGGAAGTGTTTTGGACCTGGTTGAAGAACCCGAAACGGTCCATCATACAAAGGCTGTAGTGGTGTCCTGTGTGCATTGTGTTTGACAAAAACAAATTTAGAGGACTCCAGACTCTTAGGGACAAATGACTGCGGTAAACAATGGTGTACCGGGCCAGGGACACGAAAAGGGGCCTCCTGAGGTGAAAGATGGAGCAACGGTGGAGCGAACTGTGGTGAGGGTACCTCAGGTAAAAACTCACCGGGGACGCGCACAGGCTGACCGAAAACCAGTTCAGCCGGGGAAGAGCTCAGGTCCTCTTTGGTTGCGGTACGCAACCCCAACAAAACCCAGGGAAGACGGTCAATCCAGTTGTCACCGGTCAATGCAGCACGAAGTGCAGCTTTCAATGACCTGTGAAACCGTTCACACAAACCATTAGCTTGGGGGTTGTAAGCGGTGGTCCTGTGAACGTTAGTCCCCAGACCCTTGGCCATGGTAGACCAAAGCTCAGAAACAAACTGCGGGCCCCTGTCCGATGTAATGTCTGAAGGGGGGCCGAAACGCGCAACCCAGGTAGACAAAAAAGCCCGGGCCACCACTGCAGATGTTGTGGATGTCAGAGGAACCACCTCTGGCCACCTGGTGGTCCGGTCTATCATAGTCAGCAGATGAGTAAAACCCTGTGATGGAGGCAGAGGGCCTACTAGGTCTACGTGCACATGATCAAACCGCCGACTTGGGATGGAGAAAGGTTCCAAAGGTGCTTTGGTGTGCCTGTTAACCTTAGCACGCTGGCATGGAACACACGCTGCTGCCCACTCCTTAACTGCTTTACGCAGACCGGGCCAAACAAACTTTGAGCTGACCAGTTTCACAGAGGCTCTAACACCTGGGTGAGAAAGGGAATGTAAGGAGTCAAAAACGCGGCGTCGCCATGAAACTGGAACCAGGGGGCGGGGCCTGCCTGTAGATACGTCACAGAGCAGGAGAGGACCTCCGTCATTCACCTGCCGTTCCTCCAACTCGAGGCCTGTGGGCCCGGACTGGAGCTCGAGTATTTCTGCGTCGCTACGTTGGTCCGCAGCCATAGCAGAAAAATCGATGCCAACGTACACGGGAGAGATCAGCACCCGGGAGAGACAGTCGGCCACCACGTTGGATTTTCCAGCCACATGCTGAATGTCTGTAGTAAATTCAGACACCGCTGCGAGGTGGCGTTGCTGGCGAGCAGACCAGGGGTCAGAAATTTTCGACATAGCAAACACCAAGGGTTTGTGGTCAACGTATGCAGTGAACTGGCGGCCCTCCAGGAAAAACCTGAAATGGCGTGTGGCCAGGTAAAGCGCCAGCAACTCTCTGTCAAAAACACTGTATTTAAGCTCATTGTCCCGCAGCGTACGGCTGAAAAATGCAAGCGGCTGCCAAACCCCGGAAACCTGCTGTTCTAACACAGCCCCCACCGCAACATCAGATGCGTCTGTTGTCAAAGCTATTTGTGCCGCTGGGGATGGATGGGCCAAAAGGGCAGCAGTGGCCAGTGCAGCTTTAGCATCACCAAATGCCTGTAGGCGTTCTGGTGTCCAGTCAACACTGTCGTTGGGCTTTTTCTTTTTTAGCGCTCCATAGAGCGGTCGCAGCAGTTGTGCTGCCCTGGGGAGGAAACGGTTATAGAAATTAACCATTCCCAAAAATTCTTGTAGCGCTTTAACAGACTGGGGCTGTGGGAAATCGGACACCGCCTGCACTTTGTCTGGTAACGGGACAGCACCACTGGCAGAAATGCGGTGGCCCAAAAAGTCAATGACTGGCAGCCCAAACTGGCATTTGGCTGTATTTACAATCAGGCCATGTGCTGCTAGGCGCTGAAAAACCTCACGGAGGTGGGACATGTGCTGCTCAGCCGAGCTGCTAGCCACCAGGATGTCATCCAAGTACACAAATACGAAGGACAGACCCCTTAGGACTGAATCCATCAACCGCTGAAATGTTTGTGCTGCACCTTTAAGACCAAAAGGCATGCGCAAAAACTCAAACAGGCCGAAAGGCGTGATAACAGCGGTCTTAGGGACATCCTCCACATGCACAGGAACCTGGTGGTACCCCCGTACTAAATCTACTTTAGAAAAAATGGAGGTCCCAGCCAGGTGCACTGAAAAATCCTGGATGTGGGGGATGGGATAACGATCGTTCTCTGTGATGTTATTAAGGCGGCGGAAATCCCCACATGGACGCCATTTGCCATCTGCCTTGGGCACCATGTGCAGGGGGGAGGCCCACGGACTGTTTGAGCGCTGCACGATGCCTAAACGCTCCATGTTAGCAAACTCTTCCTGTGCTATTGCTAGCTTAGTAGCATCGAGGCGGCGTGCACGTGCGAACACCGGGGGGCCCGTTGTGGGATATAATGTTCGACCCCATGTTTTGTG
>JBBPBX010106893.1:0-11375 GCA_038048925.1 Garcialebias charrua
GGTCGGTCCATCATCAGAGCAAACAAGAAGGGGCTGAGAGCCGATCCTTGATGCACTCCCGCCTCCACCTTGAAGCTATCTGTCACTCCTACAGCACATCGCACCACTGTCCTGCTGTCCTCATACATGTCCTGCACCAGTCTAACATACTTCTCTGCCACTCCAGATTTCTTCATGCAATACCACACCTCCTCTCTTGGCACTGTTATATGCTTTTTCTAAATCCACAAACACACAATGGAGTTATTTCTGACCCTCTCATCAACATCCTCAAAGCAAAGATGGCATCTGTGGTGCTCGGCATGAAACCATACTGTTGCTCATAGTCACCTTTTGTCAAATTCTTGCTTCCACAGCAAGCAGATTGGCAAAATGACATTATACCACCTGGTACATGTGTCTACACTTGATTCATTCCCATTTCTAGTTGGCCAAGACTTTATAAACCGCTTTGATGCAATTATAGATATGGCCGACAGAAAATGTGGAGCACAGTGAGAAAGCCTCTGCCAATAAATGTGCCTCCTAGCTGTGATACGGACTGCCTAACCGCAGGTACCGCAAAGGACACCTCATCTGAGGACAAGAGCCCGGTAGGTGAACCTACAAAAACAGGTGAGGCAGAAGAAGCCCAACAAGAAAGCCTCCTCTGCGAGCTGAAACAATCAGCACTCACTGAACACTACCTACAACAGGTAGTAAAAGGTGTCGAGATCATACATGTTTGACTCATCAACTTAAATCCCCTGTAGTTTCTACAACTCTGTACATCACCCTTGTTCTTAAAAATGGGCACCAGCACAAACACACTTCTTCTCGATTCCTGATATTTTCTCACCTTAAAAATGTCACTGAATATTTGAGTCAAAAACCTCATGCCACCTCTCCAAGACATTTCCAAACCTCCACTGGTATGTCATCAGGTCCTACTGCCTTCCTTTTCTTCATTATTTTCAGTTTTCTGAACTTCACCCACACTAATCTTTCCCACTTCCTGATGCATCTCTAATCTTTTCTTTCATTCTCTTCATTAGCTCCTCTAGTACTCATTTTCCCAATCACACTCTCCACACTTGTTAGAACATTACCATTCCTTGAGCATGCATAATACCATTCCTATCTTTAACAAGTTTAACATGGTGCACATCCTTTCCAGCCTGATCCCCCAGTCTCGAATCGACCAGGATACCCAAATATTTATAGGAATCAACAAACTCAATAGGGACACCATTTGAGGATAAAATCAGAGGAAGAACTGCTGGGACCGACTTCCTATTTGAAAAAAACATCCCTTTGGTTTTGTCAGCATTTAAGACAAGTTTGAGATGGAACAAATCTGACTGGATGATGTCAAAAGCGAATTGCAAAAGCTGGACAGCCATAGCAACTGTTTTAGCTTGACAATAAACAACTGTGTCATCAGCATAGAAATGTAAGGATGCATCAGGGATTGTAGGGTTTCTGGGTCTGGTCCTCAACGCTCCTAAGTCTTTTTGTTTTGACGCCTCCAATGAAGTAAGAAAGTTTCCTTCACTACTTCACTGATAAAATCGTGTCAACCAGAGCTTGTATTTCTCAGCCTTCTTATGACCCCTCTATTCCTCTACACTGCTCATCTGTTTTTGATCAGTTTGAGCTGGTGTCCTTCACTTTCCTAGAGGACACAGTTGGTCATATGAGGTCCTCTGGCTCCCCTGCAGATTCCATCCCACCTCGTTTGTTTAAGGAGGTATTTTATACAATAGGACCAAGTGTACTCCAGATTATTAATACCAGTCTTTCCTCTGGTATAGTACCTGAAGTTTTTAAACATGCATTTGTACGCCCTCTACTTAAAAAAACAGGCCTTGACCCCTCTCTCTGCTCCAACTTCAGGCCCATCTCTAATCTCCCTTTTATTTCTAAGTTATTAGAGAAGGTTGTTTACAACCAGCTGTTACCATTTTTAGAGGACAATGGTATCACTGAGCCATTTCAGTCTGGGTTTAAAGCCCGCCACAGTACAGAGAGTGCACTTTTGAGGGTTTCAAATGATATTTTCCTTTTAACAGATTCCGGAAAGTTTGTTGTTTTATTGCTTTTAGATTTGTCTGCTGCATTTGACACTGTTGACCACAGGGTTTTAATCTCTCGTCTTGAGCACTGTGTGGGCATCAGGGGTGTCGCTCTCAATTGGTTTAAGTCCTATTTAACCAATAGGAGTTTTTGTGTAAAAATGGACAATTTTATATCTTCCACTGCTCCTCTTCCACACGGCGTACCCCAGGGCTCCATCCTTGGCACTCTTTTATTTGCTCTTTATTTACTCCCCCTCGGCTCAATTTTAGGAAACATGGCATATCTTTTCATTTCTATGCTGATTATTGCCAGATCTATCTTCCCCTGGCACAAAACAGAACTCTCCAGCAATTAACACATTGACTTAATGATGTTAAGGCATGGTTTTTACTAAACTTCCTTAGTCTAAATGAGAACAAGACTGAAGTCATGATGTTTAGACCGAGTTGTTATCCTTCTTCCAGCATAGACCAAGTGGCTCACTGTCATGTTATCTAAGGGACTCTGTCACCAATCTGGGGATGAAGTTTGAGTCTGATTTTAAATTTGATAAACAAATAAGCAGTGTTGTTCAGAAAAGTTTTTATCAACTTCGCCAAATTGCAAAAGTAAAACCAATCCTAACAAGTCCTGATTTGGATCAATTAATCCACGCTTTTATCACATCTCGTCTTGACTACTGTAATGCACTGTATGTAGGCATCAGCCAGACCTCTCTCACCCGTCTGCAGCTCGTGCAGATCTCTCCTGCTTGCTTGCTAACTCAGACCCATAGGCGCGAGCATGTTACTCCCATCCTGGCATCCCTTCACTGGCTCCCTGTGCACTACAAAATTCATTTTAAACTTTTGTTGTTTGTTTTTAAATGCCTTAACAACATTGCCCCACCATATTTGTCTGAGCTGCTTCAGCCCTACTGCCCTCCCCGATCTCTAAGATCAGCTGATCAGTTGCTGCTGACAGTCCCCAAAACTAGGCTGAATCTCAGAGGTGACAGAGCGTTTGCTGTCGTTGCTCCCAGGCTGTGGAACAACTTACCCTTGAGTGTCAGACAGGCCTCCTCTCTTCCTGTTTTTAAATCTCTTTTAAAAACACACTTTTATACCTTGGCTTTTAACACATGATCTTATTTTGTTCATGGCATTTTAACCCACCTGCAGTAAGACTGGTACTGTATATGTATTTTTTATTTTTATATGCTTTGTTTGTTTTTTATCATTTTAATTAACTTGTCTTTTGTGTTATTGTACAGCACTTTGGTTAACTCTGTGGTTTTTAAAATGTGTTATAGAAATAAAGTTGATTGATTGATTGATTCATGTTGTCTCTCCCTCATGTTTACCAGTCCCTAATCAGCATTCCTCCTCCTGTCACCCTACACTGTCTCACATGTGTGTGATCTTAATCACCGCAAGTGCCTTCATTTCTCCTTGTCAGTGTTAGAATATATTCAGCCCCTTGGTGTCTAGTCTTTGTCTCCAGATTGTCCTTGTCCTGTCAAGGCTTCATGTACGCTACTCCCTCTGTGTCTCATCCGCTTAGAGTAAGTTTTTGCTGCACCGCCAGCTGTTTGCTTTATTATTTAATAAACAGTTTTACTTACTTTTACCAGAGCCTCCTCGTTTCTCCTGCACATGGAATCACAACGCAGAGACGCGATCATGACAGAATCTGGAGATCACACCAAACCCAGTAAGAGAATAGCCCTCTGGGTACGTTGTCCGTGAGGCGAAGAAGACCGCTCAGTGTGAGAAAGAGTTGAGGAGAAGGAGCGCGTTCGTCGGGACTCGCCTGGCGATCAGGCTGGACCCCTTTTCCTCACCACCTCACAGAGCGGCAGCAACTCACAATCCACCTCCTGCTTCTCCAGAGATGTTTTCTACTGGAGGGGGACAACCCCTCCGGTCTCGCCGCCGGAGAAAGCACCGGACTCAAGGAGTGGACATTTCTGGGTTGCAGCCCCGTCCACCTTCAAACTCTCCTCGCCAGCTGTCAGAAAAGCCAGGGAAATTTTCAAAGGGGGGTGGGCGTGTCTCAGCCCTTGTGCCAGACCAGCAGACAGGGCTCTGTCGGAACTCAGGAGATACTTTTGCTGAAGGAGGAAGCTGCATGCACCGGCGCACCTGACGTGAGGTGGGAGGAAGTCCCCCACTTCCGGTTCCGGCAGAGCTGATGGACGCTTTTTCCCTCTGGCTCTCTGAGTCTTTTAACATCAAACTGACCCGTTTTTCGAACTGGACTAAAGTTGGTCCATCTTCCTACCCAAGACGGTGTTAGTGACTCAGGGAGCCGCACGGGACCGTCCAAATTTTTTAAAATTTCGGTCCTGGACCGGCCGTTGTAACCCACCGGTCACTCTGGGCGCTTCCTGCCGGCCAGGTGAATCATCGAGCTGGGAGACTACCCCACGTAGCCTCGGTGTTTTGTTTTTTTCCCCTCCTCCCTTTCTGGGACCTTTCTGGACCCCAGCTGAGTTCTCATCTGGAACTGTGGTTCTACCTGGTTCAAACAAGAATTGCACGGAAGGAATTTCACTGATTTTTTTCTGTTGCCTTTTGTTTGATTGACCTCGTGGTTTTGGGGGGGAAGTGCACCTGGCCGAACCTGGACCAGAACAAAAACCGAGTTGGCTGTGGGGGACTTTGTTTGCTTTAAAGCTGTTCTCAGCTGTGACCCATTACCCAAAGAGGAGGGTCTGTACACCTCCGTGGGATCGTGCGGTGGGAGCGGAGCTCTGTGCTCAGCTGGAGAGGCGCACGTCTGCGCACGGCTGCTTTGAAGTGCTGATCTGGATGGGAGCAGGACTGGGTGAGCAGATCTGAACCGAGCTAAGGATCAATTTGAAGCTGAAGGCTTCACCCCCTCCATTGAGACTTGCTGTTTTTTCATTCTTTTTCATTTATTCTTGGAGGTGGCTTTTTTGGGCTGAAGAGGAAACAGCCACATAATAAATATTTTACCTGCTGTAGATAATTCGTTAAAGAGCCTCATTTTGCAGAATCCAGTTTCTCAATAACAAATATCTTACCTGCTGTAGTTAACTCTTTAAAGAGCCTCATTTTTTTGAGAAACCAGGGCCTCAACAACAAATATCTTACCTGCTGTAGATAACTCTTTAAAGAGCCTCAATTGGAGAAAACAGTCATTTTTATTGAAAACATCCAACTGGCTCAGACAACAGAGAGGACGTGAAGCAGAGTGACGGGATGTGAAGCGCAGAAGATCAGGATCATCATTGTTTTGGTGCCTATTTCATACTGCTGTGAGCTGTTTGTGGATCAGACGAGCAGAGAGTGAAGCACGGGGGATCATCATTGGTGCCTGTTTCACACTGTTGTGAGCTGTTTCTGGATCAGACGAGCAGAGTGTGACGTGTATCGCTGCGGATCAGGAGCTGCGTTGTTGGTGCTTACGCTGTTGTCCCTTCCCTTTACTGACTTGAAACAGGCTACAACCATGCCCTTAATTTCAGGAGGCCTTTCTGGCAGCTCACTCTGCTGTTTGCTACAAATTGCTTGTTTCTTTCCGTTGATTCTGGATCCAGCTTGTGTTCACCATGGCCACATCCATTCATATTCTCAAGGGGGCTGGATCCCCCCTCACACAAATTGCAGTTGGGCCTCCACAACGGAATTGTTTGCCCACTTAATTTGTGACGCTTTATGGTCTGAGACTTTTCTGCATCATTCATATTACTGTCATTATTTTCAGTTCTCAGACTACCTGGAATCACTGAATCTTATCAACACATCTGGATCTGCCCATCACTGCAACTTTCATTGTTTTTGGGTTCTGAATGATCGTGTCTTCATTAATGTTTCTCATGGTTCAATTATGGGGGCAAAATGTCACACTGTTAACTCCTGTAATTACACATCAGTGACAAAGAAGTCAAGCAAATGTCTGATATTAATGTTGTTACTGATCTCAGGGATTCAGCCCAACCCAGGTCCCTCCATTAACTACAGTACACCTAATGAGTTTAAAAATATTTCAGGTCTCCGCTTCCTGCATGTAAACGCTCGTAGCCTCCTTAAAAAACTAGATGAATTGAAAATCCTAATCAGTTCTTCTGGGGCAGATGTGATCCTTATCTCTGAAACTTGGCTCAAGAAATCTGTTCTGAAAAATGATCTGGTAATCAATGAATTCAAGATCTATCGTTGTGATCGTAATAAAAGGGGAGGTGGAGTCGCTATTTACATCAGAGACTCCTTGGCTGCCAAGATTGCGTCTAAAAAAACAATCGCAAACCAGTTTGAGGCTTTAGCTGTGAACATCAGTTTGAAGGGAGGTCAGATCTTAACTGTTGTAGGTTGTTATCGTCCCCCCTCCGCAACACCTGAGGCTCTGTACTCCCTGACTGAATTCATAGGTAACTTAAAACACAATGAGATTGTTATGGCAGGAGATTTCAACATTGATTGGAATAAGTCGACCCCCCTCTGTGATAAATTCAAGGAATGTTGTCTTTCTCTCAATCTAACACAACTTATTGATTCTCCCACCAGACCAAACAAAAAATGTCCTGAAAAATCTTCCACCTTAGATCTGTTTTTCACAAATGCACCTCACAAATTTCCTGGTACAGGTGTATTTGCTAACATTTTGAGTGATCATTCCGTAATAGCAGCTCTTAGATCCACTAAACTTCCACCTGCTAAGCCCAGAATAGTTCAAAAAAGGGATTTGAAACGTTTCTGTGAACAGTCATTCCTCTGGGATCTATCCCACTTTGATTGGCAACGTATTCTATTAATCAACGACGTGAACACCGCTTGGAATTATTTTCATGACAGTTTCATTTACTTTGTAAATAAACACGCCCCTTTCCGGCAGTTCAGGATAAAGGGCCGTGACAGCCCTTGGTTTACTCCTGAACTAGCTGACCTCCTGCATAGGAGAGATCATCTCTGGGCCGCAGCAAGAAAATCACACTCAGACACTGATTGGATGAATTTTCGGCAGCTGAGGAATAAATGCACAACTGCCATCAAAGCCGCAAAACGTAATTACTTCTTATCTCAGACCTCCAAAAATCCAAATGATCCAAAAAAATTCTGGAAAACCATCAAATCTCTCTCAGGCATCCCCCAATCATCTGACCTTCCATCACAACATCTTGTTGACTCTGTTCCTGTGTCAAATAAGCGCGAGATAATGAACTGTTTCAACAAACATTTTGTTGCTTCTAGTTCATTATTTGACACAGTTATAAATGGAAAATCATCCACTCCATCTAATACTCAAACTTCTACAAATCAAATCCCTCCTACAAGTCAATCCTCAGTTAATCACACCTTCTCATTTTCTCCGTTCTCAGTCAGTGAGGTAAATAAACTGTTAAATGATCTTGATCCTAAAAAATCTGCTGGTCCAGATGAACTTCCACCTTATTTCTTAAGGCTGGCTGCTCATATCATTTCAGTCCCTGTGACCCACATCTTTAATCTGTCCATAAGCCAAAATTCCATTCCGGATGCTTGGAAAACAGCCTTTGTTCTTCCTTTGCTGAAGGGAGGTGACCCCACCGCACTGAACAACTATCGACCAATCTCTAAACTCTGCATTTTAGCCAAGGTTCTAGAAAATTTGATAAACTCTCAGATCAAAAATTATTTGGACTCATTTAACATCTTACCTCTCCATCAATCTGGTTTCAGGAAAAAACACAGCACAACGACTGCTTCTTTGAAGGTTCTTAATGACGTTGTTGAAGCATTGGATGCTAAGAATTATTGTGCTGCACTTTTCTTAGATCTGTCTAAAGCTTTTGACACAGTGGATCATAACATCTTGTGTCATAAGCTCTCAGAAATTGGGTTCTCTGATCACACCATTGGTTGGTTTTCTAATTATCTGTCGAATCGGATGCAATTTGTTCAGCACAATGGTACTTCTTCCAGTCAAAGGTGGGCGCCAGACCGCTAGGGAGCGCTAAAGCGCTAATCTGCTTACAGTGGACCTAAACTTTTTGTCAGCGTTTTAGTTGTTTGACTAACTTTTATAATTCATAAGCGGATTTGTGCTATTTTTATTTAAAATGCAGTACCGCTAATAACTAATTATCTATCAGTAAAAACCAATAAACTTATTTACAAGCTCTTATGCTGCTTGTTTTACCTTTTTCCCCACCATAAAGAGCAGAGAGGAGGAAGGGTTGGAGGGGGGAGGGGGGGCAGAGCGGAGAACAGACTCGGATCTACCATGTAGGTAAATGATGCCGTTGCCTGGGGATCCCATCAGCATGGGGCCCCGGCCCCGCCGCGCCCCGGCCAGTCACCTACATCCCTAACATTGATCCTGCTTGTTAATGTACATTTAACATAAAAATAATTATAGTTACGATGAAAACGATCATTAAATACGCAATAAAAAAACGGTCCTCCAAATCCGAGGCCATGGTCTTGAGCCGGAAAAGGGTAGCATGCCCTCTCCGGGTCGGGGAGGAGGTCCTGCCCCAAGTGGAGGAGTTTAAGTATCTCGGGATCTTGTTCACGAATGAGGGAAAACTGGAGCGTGAGATCGATAGGCGGATAGGTGCAGCGTCCGCAGTGAAGCGGGCGCTGTACCGGTCTGTCGTGGTGAAGAGAGAGCTGAGTCAAAAGGCAAAGCTCTCAATTTACCGATCGATCTACGTTCCCACCCTCATCTATGGTCATGAGCTTTGGGTTATGACCGAAAGAACAAGATCTCGGATACAAGCGGCTGAAATGAGTTTTCTCCGCAGGGTGGCTGGACTCTCCCTTAGAGATAGGGTGAGAAGCTCAGTCATCCGGGAGGGACTCGGAGTAGAGCCGCTGCTTCTCCACATCGAGAGGAGCCAGTTGAGGTGGCTCGGGCATCTGGTTAGGATGCCTCCTGGACGCCTCCCTGGTGAGGTGTTCCGGGCACGTCCCACCGGGAGGAGACCCAGAGGAAGACCCAGGACGCGCTGGAGGGACTATGTTTCTCGGCTGGCCTGGGAACGCCTTGGGATTCCCCCGGAGGAGCTGCTCCAAGTGGCTGGGGAGAGGGAAGTCTGGGCCTCCCTACTTAGGCTGCTACCCCCGCGACCCGACCCCGGATAAGCGGAAGAAGATGGATGGATGGATGGATGGATGGATGGATAAAAAACGGTCGATTTCTTTATCCCCCTACTAAAAATGGACTATTCCATCTTGACATCTTCCGGGTCAGAGGTGAACTCAGGGGCTAATTCTGTGGCTAGCTGTTTGTGCTGCTGGGTACTTGGATAAATCCGCAGAGAACCCCGCTGTTTCAAGCCAAATTAACGTGGCCGGAGGATTTTATTGAGTGTTTTGTGTCGACCATTCGACGGTGAGTCGTTATTTTTATGTATTTTAGTTACTTTTCATTAAATCTGTTGACTACCTATAGACGCTAACTCTGTGGCTAGCTGGTTGGTTGCTGGGTTACTAATGGATAAATCCGCAGAGAACCCCGCTGTTTCAAGCCAAATTAACGTGGCCGGAGGATTTTATTGTGTGTTTTGTGTCGACCATTCGACGGTGAGTCGTTATTTTTATGTATTTTAGTTACTTTTCATTAAATCTGTTGACTACCTATAGACGCTAACTCTGTGTCCAGCTGGTTGGTTGTGCTGGGTTACTAATGGATAAATCCGCAGAGAACCCTGCTGTTTCAAGCCAAATTAACGTGGCCGGAGGATTTTATTGTGTGTTTTGTGTCGACCATTCGACGGCGAGTCGTTATTTTTATGTATTTGGGTTACTTTTATGTATAAATGCGGTGGCGACACACCCGTGTATTTGAGATTTAAAAGTGGTTTTAGGGATTAAAAGATCATTCTATTTTTTGTTAATTTCGTGGCCGAATAGAATATATGTACGTAAAGTATTAAATAAATCCTTTGATTTTTGTAATTTCATCCTTTTAGGATCATTTTTGTTACTTTTCAGTTGGCAGTGTAGTGCAAATATTGATAACGCTGCCGGCTATATATAAATATATATATATATATATATATATATATATATATATATATATATATACAGGTAGTCCCCGATTTACGAGCGAGATCCGTTACAACGAGGCGCTCGTAAACCGGAAATCTCGTAATTTGGAACGGCCGCCATTTCGCTCGTAAATCCGGAAATCCGCTCGTAAATTGGAACGGTTTTCGCTAGCGCACCTAAAAACACTCTATTTTCATCTAAAAACTACTTTTGAGTGCATAAAAATGATCGGAAACGTGTGTTTATATGCTTAACTAGCTAACTGAAGTGAAAAAACACATGAAAACTCAGTATTTTTTTCGTTTTTTCCAAAAATGTGCAGCTCGTAAGTCTGGAACCTCGCAGATCAGAGCGCTCGTAAATCGGGGACTACCTGTATATATATATATATATATATATATATATATATATATATATAGGTGGATCTGCGGTGGAGGTGGTCTCCAGCTACAAATACCTGGGTGTACACTTGAATGATAACCTCAGCTGGAGCAATAACACCACCAGCCTGATCAAGAAAGGTCATCAGAGACTCTACTTCCTCAGACGGCTGAGACGAGCCGGTCTGAGAAGCCCAGTCCTCACCTCGTTCTACAGGTGTGCAGTGGAGAGCGTCCTGTGCTCCAGCATCAACGTGTGGCATGGAGGCTGCACAGTTGCAGAGAGAAAAGCTCTGCAGAGAGTGGTGAAGGCTGCACAGAAGTCTGTGGGAGTCAGTCTCCCCACCATCACAGACATTTACACCTCCAGATGCAGAAAAAGAGCCACCTGCATCATGAAAGACCTCACTCACCCAGCACACTCACTCTTTGCACCACTCCCCTCGGGACGGAGGTTGAGGAGCATCAAATGTAGAACCACTAGACTGAGAAACAGCTTCTACCCTGAGGCTGTCAGACTCATGAATAAATAAATAATAAGAATAAACACTGCAAAATGTCACATCATACTGATACTGTACTGATCTGTTTCTTGTTGCTGCGTTCATCTGTGACCATCTGCTCATGTTCGTGCTGCTGTTTATAATGATGTTTTTCTACTACATTAGGGCTTAGTGTATTACTAGCTGATGTGATGTCTCTCTTAGTTAATCCTAGATGTTATTATTGTATTTCTCTTGCATTTGTTGTTGGATGTAACTGGGACCCTGTGTACATAATCTCGTTTTCAACACATGTACTACATGCGGTGCAAATGACAATAAATTCTCTCTGACTCTGACTCTGACTCTGATATATATATATATATATATATATATATATATATATATATATATATATATATATATATAATATATATATATATATATATATATATTATATATATAATATATATTAT